>JBAJNP010008492.1:0-20125 GCA_036877545.1 Yasuhikotakia modesta
ACGGCCCATATTTGGTATTTGTCCTCTGCATTTTACCCATCCAGTTAGTACACACACACACATGAACAGTGAGTTGTGATCACACACCTGCAGCTGTCGTAGATGTAGATGCATTGCAACCCTCAAATCCAACCCTCCAACAAGTAGGCCACAGAAAGTGGTATTGTTTTTTATTACGAAACTATAAATCCATACCTTTAAAACCACCACAACCTTTCCCCAAAAAAAAATGTTAAAATGTCTCTGATGTAAAAAATCTGCTGATGTAAGAAAATCTGAAATATTTCATTCAAACAGAGGAAGAGAATCATCTCTTATCTGCAACATGTTATTGTGAAATGCAGAGCACATTTCTGAGCTGCTTGCAGTATCTTGACATCTATCAAGCTTTTGTTGTGGCTTGTGCAGCGGCAACGGAAATCATCTTAAGGACATGCAAACTTCTTAAGGTGCTACACTTCAGCAACTACGTTTCCCACTTTCTGTCTCATGTCCAAAGTGTGTGTGGTTTTATATTACCCTAAAACACTAGACACACCAGTCAAATCTGATCAAGGAACTTCAGACATAAACTATGTAAATATTTATTCAACATAATTTTAAATAATTTCACGGTTAGTCCATTTATACAATTTATTTCAGTAATAAAAAGGCAATTTTGACAAAATTAAGTTTCCAGTGTATAAATGTAGTACCACATACCATAGACGCACAGGCAGTATGCAGCTATTCTGCCTCTGACAACACGTTACATTGTAGAAAACAGAAACTATTTGTACGTATCTTGTGCATTCACACCTCATACTGACATCACTGTTTGCACATTTCATTTCCTTTACATTTTTGTAACCCAAGCAACAGATTTTATTTGAACTGAAACCAAAACAAGAATTGATTAGTGAAGGCGCTGTCCTGGTTTTATCCACAGGAACAAACTGTTTTGTATCAGGTGTGACAAAAAGATTAACATACATGAGTCCAGTTATTCCAAAAGAAATCTTTGTATCAAACACACTCTTTGGCCAACAAATTAAAAGCTTAAAATTGCACAAATTTAAAAGGCAAAGCATTTTAAGTTTGACTGTATGTCAACTTAAATGATGTCAGTTTTGCAATACGTTTAACCATGATATCAAAACCTAAATGCAAATCCCTTTGTTCAGCCAAGTAAAACAGCACATATCAGAGTTCAGTAAAAACTAACTGCCTCTATCATTTCAAAGCCAGATGAGCAAAGAATTGCTAAGCATAATACTGAAGAGCATTTCACATCTGGAGTTACATTACATGGTTCACTTCTTTAGAAAAAAGAACACATCAATGTGGGGAAATTAATGTTAGGCAACATGTGACAGATACAATTTGGCCTTAATACAAAACAAACCTGTCCAATGACAAGAAAAAACACCTTAATCTGAAGTAACAGCTTTGAATGAAGCGCTGAACCTCATCTCAGGGTTTGTTCAATAGGTGCTGTGGATTAGAGTGAAACCTGCAGCTGGTGAAAAAACATCCACTGCTTTTGCATCACTTACTGCAGTGCAAGTGAGGCATCTATCAGGCCTGTGTAGAAACAAAAGACTCCCATTGTGCGTTAGAAGCCAATGCAGATCAAAGAGACATGACAGCAGAAGTCAGATGGTGAGGCGAGGCTCCAGTGACATCAGTAAGGCACACAAGATACCCTGACAGACAATCTGTTTTGAAGAAAAGGTAACCTGGACTGACAAGCTTCTGATAACAGTACAAGTAAAATACTTGTTTAGCGCCCTTGAAGAAGCATTCTGGTTAAGATTTTCATCTTCACATCACTATTCTAAGGATGATTCCATACCAATATCACATTTACAGACAAAATTTCATGAGTAAATAAATGTTGTACAAAAAAGGTAATTTTTAAAACCAGATGTCTGCATCCATCATAAACATATGTTCAGCTGAAGTCTCATTGTGGTTATGCAAAAACTAAAAGATCATTAACATTACTATCCAGACAAAATCCTTATTTCTATTTTACAGAATAAAGAAAATGCATTGAAAAAATTATGAAAAATGGCAAAAAAATCTATAAAATTGTCCTTATTTTCTTTATGCAAAATATGTATGTTTTCTTTTTGGAGTAAAAAAATAACTATTCAGTATTATTCAACCTTAAATCAGTGCAACCCAAACAATTTATTTTACAACCCGTCCAATATTGCTTTGGTCATAAACAGATACAGTATAAACATTAAATTCAAATTTAAAAGGCACATCCGCTGATAAATGTCCTGCACAGGACATACACTGAATCTCTGATGTGTGGCCCTTATTTGAGGGCTGATTTTAACATGTGAACCACGGAGGCACAACTATCTTCATTATATTGCACATTTATCAGAATGCACAGCAAACATACATATTGACTTTCATGGAGTGGTGCTGGTAATACATTGTTAACCATCAACAAAAATAGCTTCTCTAAGAGCAAGAAAGAATATTTGATTTTAACGATTTGAAAACAACAGCAAAAATAACAAGGCAGTATCAAGCCAGAGAAAGACCTTAAAGAGCAAAAACTGCCATAATGAGAAGTCTAGGTTTAAAAACCATATTAAACATGTGCACCATTTGGGTTTGACTGTGGTCAAGTTCATATCCATTGGCCTGTTGCACAGTCAACTATAGGAGCATGCATTTCTTGGCATTTTTTTTGGTAACAGGGTACAGAACTGCACGAACGGCCTGTGCAAACACCTCTTGAACCCCCTCTTGGAGAAGTGCCGAGCATTCCAGGTATTTAACGGCTCCGACCTGCTTGGCCAGAGCTCCACCCTGCTGCTGAGTGGTGGGAGCTAGACCTTGCTCCTTCAGCTTCTTAACAGTTTCGGTGTCAGAGCGCAGATCCCTCTTGGTACCCACAAGAAGGATGGGCACGTTGGGGCAGTGGTGAGACACCTCTGGGTGCCACTTGTGTCGAACGTTAGCAAATGAGGAGGGGCTTCCAATGGAGAAGCAAATGATGAAGACGTTAGTTTGTGGGTAGGAGAGCGTGCGCAGACGGTCGTATTCCTCTTGCCCCGCCGTGTCCCAAAGGTTGAGACTGATGGTGCGGCCGTCAACGCTCATCTGAGCACTATAGTTATCAAACACGGTGGGGATGTACTCCTCAGGAAAGGCATTTGTCGTGTAGGAAATGAGGAGACATGTCTTGCCTACCGCCCCATCACCCACCACTACACACTTTATCGTCTGCATTCTTCGTCCACACAGGCAGCAGCACCTACAACCAAGTCAAGTATTCTACTATGAGAAACTAGCTGTTCATAATAAATAGACCTACTTAATGAAGGAAGTGCAGCAATCATGTATTGTCAAACACCACCATAACTAACAAAATGTTTATTTATTATAATTTTACTGTAAAAACCAATAACCGGAGCAACTTTACTACTACTATTACTACTACTACTACTACGAAAGTGAAAGTGACATGTTTCTTTACGTTTTTGGCTATTTAACAGGAACAATGATTACCATGCTAATTTTTCCTCAGAGCAGAAATGTAGTTTAAATTATTATTATAGTACATTTACATTTAGACATTTAGCAGACGTTTTTATCCAAAGCGACTTACAATTAAAAGAACAATCGAAACAGTAAAACAACGAACCAAGGCTACAGTGTGGATGTGTCAGTAGTATAAACTTTCAAAATTATTTCTTTTTTATAGTAATTATTTTTAATTAATTTAAGTAACAGAATTTTATATTGTAAAAATAAAACTACACTATTCCTTAATACCCTAGTCACAAGACTACATATATATTATTATTATATCAATATATTATGACAGACATATTATATTCGATATGGGTTTGACATAAAAACACTAATTTGCTTTAAATAGTGTCAGGAACTTTACTAACATCCGCTACTTTAACTAAACATGAACTCTCTTTAAACTGTTAGTAGCTGCTAATGCTAGAGGCGAGTAAATGCCTGAAGTTCATGTTCGTGTCAAATAAAGAGCGACGCGGGAGCACGTGACACTGCCTCACACAGCCTCGCCTTCCATTTACTCATGGTATTATTTTAGTTTTAAAGTCCGTCGTTGTTTTTACTGTTAATTGATACGTTGGCATGTGTGTGTTGAATTGTCACATTACCGAGGTATTTAAAATGTAAATAATTTCACATTTGTATATAATATATAACGAAAAAGGTGTTACAGGAATTAATTAGGTTGGGCGCGTCGCGTCGACTCTTAACGCGGCTTTCGCGCCTCAGTCTCTTCATGGACAAATCTGACATGTTCCTGCGCGCCCAACACAACTAGTATTTTATGTAAAGCTAAATACGCAGATCGTGCGTTTAACACCACAGAACAACATGTCTCCGAGTCCAGAGACACAACAGCGTCTGTAAAAGTAGTTAAAAACACTCACCGCCTCTCTAATCTTCACAAGTCTCTAACAGCAACGATCGTGTGAAAACAGACACTTTAATCGTATGGATAAAATTACATTTCAAAATAAGAGTTCACAACGCAACGCTGCGTTTTAACCCCAGTAGTCCTATATTTGGTATCTTATTTTGACATCATACACAAAAAATTTTTACATACACAAAAGCGAACATATTTTTAGATTAGTTTTTGGACAAAATGTAGGGAGTGATGGATTGGCTTGAAACAATATTTATAAACAGTATTTGAGTATTTTTAAAAGGAATACGTCGCCATCAGTTTGTGTTATACCAAATGCACTATTTTAATTCTTCATTCGTGCTAATATCGGTTTTCCCCTTTTCTACCATATAAAAGTTTGAAGTCGCTTGGGACAAACGTGTCTGCTAAATATAAATGTATGTACTTGTACTTGAAGCACCTTTGGCAACCATAAGAGCATTGAATTATTTTGAGTATGATGCAGTATAAGTTTGCACAGCTGGAATGGAGGATTTTCTGCCAACTTCACAAATCCTCCAAAGCTTGATTCAACTTGATGTTTAAATGAATGTTTCTTTTCTTGCTTTCATCAGACCAGAGAATCTTCCTCAATCTGAGAGTCCTTCAGGTGCTTTTTTGCAAACTCCAGGCAGACGTTTTTGCGTTTTGCACTGAGGAGAAGCTTTTGTCTAACCACTTGTCATAAAGCTGTGATCAATAGACGGCTGCAGTGATGGTTTTCCTTCTGGAACTTTGTGCCATCTCCACACAGGATCACTGGAGTTCAGTCAGAATGACCATTAGTGCAGCATATTTTTTTGTAAACTTCCCTGGATGAGGTGCCCTGCAAAAATCTTGTCTTTGATTATGATGTTAGCTGTGACACCAAAGCGCTGAGGCGTGTCAAAAAATGTTTCAGTGACTCTTTGTAGTGATGCTTGATCAAAAATGAGATGCGTATAGATCGTAAAATCGATAAAAATCATGTTACCAATGATGTCCAAAGTTTGATTTCACAGACACCTGTGTGACTGATTTATACTCTTATGTAGTAGTAAACATGGAGTTTATTGTTGTGGAATTTTGTCATAGAACCCATTGCAAAGACAGACCTTTATAAAATGTGCTAACACTGAGTTGATAAGAAACTATTTTGTTCTAATTCACATCTTCATTTTATTCCCCGAAGCAGCCTATTTCACACACAGTCTAATGGGATGTGCCACTTTTGTCAGCATAGTGTCACATATTTATAATATCTGTAATCGCATAATTAATGGCAGCCTAATATTCAGTTATTAAACTTGTTCTTTGACTGCTGTGCACAAGGTAAAGGCACACCAGCTATTATTAGTGAATGGAGCAATACATCTCTAACACACCATTTTTCCAGATATTGTTTTGAAAAGTTGCTCATGATTTTTTTTAAATGAATTATAGCTTTTCACAAGAATGGTCTATGCATTATCCTGTGACTTTGGCCTATAGATAATTATTTCTTTTTTGGTCTAGTGTTTGATTTGCTGCTCTTGACATGACAGTGTCAGATCATCTCTCCAAGTTGTAGTCAACAGTCGGCGTGAAAGCCTATATTGTCATTTACTCATGTTTGCGTTTGCTGGTTATGAAACATTGTAGTGCTTTTAACAGCAGAGGTCCTCATCGAGCTCTGCTTTCAAACGCTCCACTGGTTAGTCTCTAAACTCTGCAGTCCCTTTCACCACATGGCTTGGGTTTTGCATTTTCAGTGGTTTCTTTACAGATTTGTGCTTTTAAAATCGTATCGAATCAGTTTTGTTTAAACAGGTGGACAATCAGGTATAGAAACATTATCAAAACTTATGCCAATGTAAGACTTCACAAAGTATGAAAAATACCAGAAAATTCTTCTTTCACTTTATCATTATGGGGCACTGAGTGTAGAATGACAAATGAAACTGTAGTTGTAAAAAAAAAAAAAAAAAAAAAAAAATCGCAAGTCAGGGGTCGAAATTTTGCATTAACCCAACCAGCAAAGTATCTAAAACTGCTTTCCAAAAGAGAATTTCTAGATGACAGACTATGTGTTTAATTTCTTGTGGAAACAAAAATATTTATCCGTATTTTGCTGCTATTTAAGACAACAATATTTTCCCTAGATGGAAAAATGTGATTCAATTTCTGATAACTAAGAAACCAACAGGAAAGCAACAGTTTGCTGATTGCACATCTAGTCTAAACAAGACTAGATGTTAAGTAAATAAACATCTAAATGTTAGTATGTAGTTACTTATTAAACTGTCGATCAAAGTTTAAAAACTTGACAAGAGCAATGCTACTCATGCTGTTAGCTTACCAAAGACAGGCGTTACAACAGCAAATAAGGAATAAAGCATACTGTATTCTCTGTAACTAACACTAGTGAAACTTCCTCTACTGTTTTATAACAAAAGACTGCATTGGAATATTACTTCAAACAAAGTCAGTGAAACCCATATTTAACCTTTTTAACAGACCTTTGTATAGAGCTACTATTCTTTTGTTCTTCCTCCATAAAGCCCTATGCAGAACGCTTGTGTGGTTATTATCATGCCTCAGGAGATTTTGTGTCACTTAAAGCTATATTTCTATTAAGAGCGCTTTAAATAATTGATTTATAACATTCACAGTCCTCCACAACAGCAACTCATCACATCAACAGCTCTGTGTTCCTGCTAAATGCACGAACCAGACAAGATTAAGCTACAGCAGCATTTTGTTGTTTTTGTAAAGCAACAGTCAGTGATGTAGATGCAAGAATAAGCTTATGATTACAATAATTACTTGATGTCAAAACAGAATGATCAGATAGGAACATTTCTTAATTCTGTTACATAGTCTTTTCTTTAAATACTTCTACATTGATAAACAGGCTCTGACTTGTACATAAAATGTAAATGTATAACATTAACAATTTCCAAGCAACAGAACACATTGGCAGATCAGATATCATTCAATTTAAAACTTTGGTGTTGGAATCTCATATCTACAGCAAATGTGTAAAGCACAGGGAACGCACAGACAGATATCCTATAGCCATTTAGCCATACATCCAGCTTCATTAATTTCTACCAACATCTTAAATATCTCACATAAATAAAATACAGAATTAACTGAGGTTTCAAATACAACAGTACAGCACACATTCACCGGAGGACTCGACTCCACTCAACACTGGTCAAAATGTAGGAATGCATGTATAAATGACTAAAGGTCTGTCGCCCAACACTATGCAGTTTGCTTGAGATTAATTATTCTAACACAGAAAGACACAGAAAATGAACTTGAATCTGTAGACATACAAGTTGAGAAGCCAGAATAAATGGTTGTAGATTTGACTGCAGTTGAGTAAGATGCTTCGGAAAATAGGGCTGAAGCCTTTTAGTCCCTTAAACTGGATACTTTACTGTTGTCCCTCCTTCTTCTCACTCGTTTCTCCTCCTGAGCTGGAACCACCTTCTCTCTCTGATGCCATCTGCCACACACAAGATCCACATGCAGTACAAGATTGTACACACAAGATTCACATATGCCTCCTTGTTTCAGGTCTCATGTGCCAAATGAAACAGCACAAGGCCTCAGTGAAAGTTTTGGCACTTACTAAGTTTCAAGAGACTTTTAAGTCACCCCTGAAAGAAAAAACGCAACAACGAGAAACGATTGCGGACAACCGATAATTCCTAAAATAGATGGACCTGTACCAGTAGACCACACTGAGACCTTGCAGGCGCAGCGCATTAAGGTGTAACAATAGCTCTTCAGAAAACATTTACAATTATAAGAGAAATCATTTGGTTTACCTTTTTATATGCCATCTCGAAGAGTTTAAGTGACGCTTGCTGCAGGTTTGTTGCTGCTTGTTTGATGATCTCTCCGGTTTCTGTGTCTTTTCGTGAAAGAAGCTCTTGTACTTTTGCAATTTCCTCCTTCAGCTTGTTACACTACAGGAAACAAAAACCTTTACACAACTCCTCCACACATCAGCGTTTCAGCACTTTATAATGTACATTATTTAAAGATTGTCACACCTCATCTGCTGGCAGCTGCTCTTTAAACTCCTCCATCTTGGACTCTGTGTCATGGACAATGCCCTCAGCCATGTTCACAGCTTCCACACGGTCCTACAAACAAAGTTAGTGTTTCATCAATACAGCAGCTTACGAACATCATGTGTGAAAGGGTTCAATAATTCAAGCAGTCTTACTGGTAAATTACCGTTTCAAAATGACTGAACTGCATTTATTTTGACTTCCCTGATACATTTACTTTAGTGTTCCTGTAGCTCAGCTGGTTCAGCACTGTCATAGCATTTACATTGGGTTTAATTCCCAGAGAACACACATACTGATGAAATGTAGCTTAAATGCACTGTAAGATTGGATAAAAGCATCTGCCAAATGCATAAATGTAAAAGTTTAGAGCTTAATTGCAGTTAATGACATCACACTTTTTGGTACAGTTGTGTACACTGAATCTTACCATTAAAAACAAAACAACTGATCATGTATTTACTGATAGTTATTCTGGAATTAAGCAGTAAATCATATGGGAAGAGTAAAATCAGTTTTGATATTTGTTATTTGAACGGCACCTTCCTCCTCCTGTCCTCCTCTGCGTACTTCTCTGCATTTTTGATCATGTTTTCAATGTCGTCCTTGCTAAGGCCACCAGATGACTGGATGACAACTAAATGAAAAAACAAAACTGTACGATTAGGGAAGATGTTTCTCATGGCAAGAAATTTACTTTGTGGCCATTATGGCAATATCCTAAAACTGACTTAAGTCTCAATGTGCCAAATCAGTAATAAAATAAGACAGTAATAAAAAAAAAACAGTAGCTCCTTTAATGTCTGTATATTGTCTGTAATGCTTGTTGGGGTACAGTTAACATATGCTATTTATTTTAAATCCCTTTCAGGCAAGATAATCTGAAAAGTCACTCATCTTGCTCCCAGTTTTTCAGCCCATTCATGCCACTGCAAACACACAGACTCAGACTCACTCTGCTGTTCACGGCCAGTGCCCTTGTCTTTGGCTGATACATGCACAATTCCATTAGCATCAATGTCAAAGGTGACTTCAATCTGAGGAACCCCACGAGGAGCTGGAGGAATGCCCACCTGATTACAAAACACACATTAGTATCAAATCACAGCCTGCATAAGACATGATTTCCTTTAATGAGTTTATTTAGTCATCATCACACTGTACGATTTTCTTTCTTTAGTGGAATACCGGAGGAAAAATAAGTTGTAACAGACTGAAAGTGCCAATTCACTCATATTCAATATTTCCCAAAAACACATACTTTCACACCTAAAACAAGTTTAGGACCCTCCCGAAATTTGCATCCCATCTAAAGACATACCAGGGTGAACTGCCCAAGAAGCTTGTTGTCTGCAGCCATCTCTCGCTCACCCTGACAAACCTTGATCTCTACTTGAGTCTGTCCATCAGCTGCAGTGGAGAAGACCTGAGACATCAGAGCACATTCAACATCAACAAATGACAACCAATCCCTTCCATCTACAAACCATGGCTACGTTTGTCAAAAGCACCTAAGTCTAAGCTGTATAGGCTATTGGTGCTACAAAATTGGTCATACTTGGGTCACAATTATTATTAATTTATTGGTCATTATTAGTCAGTTTTATAAAGGAAGAACGCAAGAACAAATCAGACAAGTTTGCCTTTAGTTCATAATGTAATTTACAAACCTGGCTTTTCTTGGTAGGAATGGTTGTGTTTCTGTTGATGAGTTTAGTGAAGACTCCTCCCAGAGTCTCGATACCCAGAGACAGAGGAGTAACATCCAGCAGGAGCACATCTGTTACATCCCCAGCCAGAACTCCACCTTGGATAGCTGCTCCGATTGCCACGGCCTCATCTGGGTTGACAGACTTGCTGGGAGCACGACCAAACAGATCTTGAACCGTTTGCTGGACCTGGTGAAGTCACTTGATTAGTTTCCTCAGGCAGAGCTTGTCTGATCGGTTGGAATAAACAACGTGCCCTTACTTTAGGCATCCGCGTCATTCCGCCCACCAGCAACACTTCTCCAATATCACTTTTGGAGACTTCGGCATCTTGCATGGCCTTCTGACAGGGAGCCACAGTCCTGCGAATGAGATCTGCCACAATCCCCTCAAACTGAGCACGGGTGAGCTTCATGTTCAGGTGTTTAGGACCGGAGGCATCCATTGTCAGGTAGGGCAAGTTGATGTCAGTCTATGTAAGACATGGATATTTATATTCAACACAGAGCTGAGCTACTTACACGCAAAACACTGACACAAGCGCCTGGAACTCATTCCTAAAAATGAAAGGGAATTCTGGCCCTACATAAAAAAAATTTATCCCCCATGTATGTGTTAAGTTTTTTCTTAACCCATTTAATTTGGAGAAATAAACAATTCACTAAAATGGTTATTAATCTTAAAGAGCTTTTGATTAGATTTCATGACGCTTAAGCGTATTAGAAAAAAACAGCTTAAGAGACAGTCCATCTTCATTCAGGAGGCATAAAATGAAAGCAACTCAAAATAATGAAACATTAAGTAACATTTACATTTATTTTAATCCACAATTCAGTTTAAGGGCAAGATGAAACTGAACAAACTGGAATGTGAAATTCACTGATTCTGAAAGGCATTAATATATAGTTTAATACAGTTGTTAAGCCATTTTGAAAACCACCATACATTAAAATCTGCAGACAAATTAAGATTATTAACTGTCAAAAAATACCCCTGTGTATTTTAAAACTGTGAACTGAACAGTTTTAAAGCAGTTTAACAATGAATATAGCCCTTCAGCATTCAAGCCAAATGTTGCGATTCATTATGATCCTTCTCACAGCCCTTGTTTCCCAGATGCAATGAGTGACAGATTTCAGACCCTGACTTAAATACTGCAATTATAACCTGAGAACAATGTATAAAAAAATCTATTACAGCAGCAGAAATGGAGATGCAACACTACATCAGCAACAAAACAGAACAACATATTTATAATTTTTACATTTTCTTTTGTTTTTGTCTTGTGTAAACTGTGTTTAAGAGCTCCTGTAACCAAAACAAATTTTATAAACAAGAATAAAGCTTATTCTGATCCTAAAAACAATATATCAAGTTTAACAGTTATTTGATAGCAGTGTGTCACTGGTTTGATTTGGAATAGTGAATAGGCAGATTAACCAAATACCAAAAAGCTGTTTGTCACAAAGCTTTTGACAACCTGTAAAGAAGTACAAGTTGTATAGTCTACTAATGTTTTTGTAACAGTTGTACAGGCTGTTACAAAGGCTTGGGGCCTGTACCACAAAAGTAGCTCAACTAATCCTGTAACCCTGATTCTAAGGTCAACAAAACCATGTTGGCACCATTAGGCATCTCAACAACCCAAGCTTTGATCCTGAAGTTTAGTGCACAAACATGAATTAAACATCAACTAATGTGTATTTATTGCTATTGTGCTGCCTTCTGACAGCTGGATATGTGACATACGGATCATTCTTAATGATTATCATTATTAACAAACATCCCCACACCTGCCTTTAGTGTCCCTAGTTTGCCTCACAAATTATCTGTGCACCTCTGAGTTGACGAGAGTTTTCTAGTCTAATAAGTTTTTTTTTTATATCTCAAAGCCTTTACTCGGATACATGTGCGCATGCGTCATTGGACAACCTGCCAGCGTTTTGGATCAGAGAGGGTCGGAAGACCACACGTGAAGTAAATTTCCTTTTCTGTTATAATCCGAGATTCATTTGATAATATACAGGTCTCTGTGCTTTTGATAGTTTGACTAACATTACTCAGCTTATGTCAGGTTAAGACACAGTTGCAGGACACTACACTATACTGCGTTTTCTACAACTGGAAGAGATTGAGCCGTTCACAAAAGTACAAACTTCACAGGTGAAGTTACTGTCTCGCGCTGTCACCAAAACAATTTCGTAACAATGAAATCCAGATAACTGACTGAAGAGTGTATAAAGAATTTGGGCTCTACCAGTTAAGCTACAGGAATACTGCTTCACAAGCATGACTAATAGTAAGCTTAATAATTGTATATAAGCTATATAATAATAAGCTTAGCATTATTTTGTTCAAATTCAGATTGTTACCGCATTCGTTTACATTAAGTTTAAAGAAACATTTTTGCAGTTGTTTTAACAGACAAGGTGAAGCTACAATAAATCATTTGTTGCAAATGCTTATGGCAGAAGAGAATATGGCATCAATATTTAATATGTACTATGTTCTACAAAGTACCACCCTCTTATTGTAATAAAACCATGGTGAAGTTTAAAATGACTTGAGATGAAATGTAAGTGATGTTGCAGTGACTGTTTTTTCTAATTCAGTGTAAATGTAAATTTGCTCACATCTGATTGGTCCTGCTTGAGATTGGTCCTGCTTGAGGGTTGGCACAAAATAATCAAACTTATCTGGCTCGCCAACTTCACCAGATTCACACAGGCTAGTATTCATACTATACCAGATTCACACAGGCCCATGATCTCTATTGTTATTCTTTTTTTCTGTATAATGCATGAATCCGTCTTGCTCCAAGCCAACTATGGCAGTCATAAAAATGTTAAGCAGTACAGATGGAGACACTCACCTGCAGAGATGAAGACAGCTCACATTTGGCTTTCTCAGCAGCCTCTCGCACCCTCTGCAGTGCCATGTTGTCTTTGGTCAAATCCACTCCAGACTGCAATGACATGACAATAATCGAGTTATCTGAAAAACCTGCGGTTGGACAACCTTAATGAAGGCTGGCATTATAAAATATGGCCGCAAAACACTGGAATTATTTAAATTACACATTGCATATTGCAATGGTTTTCAATAAATAAACACTTTAAAAAGGTACATACAAATGTTAGTTGGAGTATGTTTTATCTTCTCCCAGAAAGAATATGAAATACACTGGATAAATAATGCTCAGTGGTAAATATTTTAATTGATGTTACAGTCTTGAAGCTCACACCATTTACAAAAAGCAAAATTAAAGCATGTCACTTTTTTAAATTTATGCAGACCTATTAAAATGATATTTTTTAGGATTATCAAAGGTTCAAATAACCCTAACACTAGAGAAAACTTTACTGCCTGCTGACAAAATGAATACACGTGCTTTAACATGAACTTTATTACCTAAACCAAGCCATTACAGCCAGTTTACTACATTAGTTTTGGAAGACAACATGAAAAAAAAAATGAGATGTTTGAGTGCATTACAAACCTCTTTCTTAAACTCCTTCACTATGTGTCTGAGCAGGTGCTGATCAAAATCTTCTCCACCCAGGAAGGTGTCTCCATTTGTGGACTTCACCTCAAACACACCTTTCTGGATCTCCAGAACAGAGATATCAAATGTCCCTCCACCAAGATCATAGACTGCAATTCTGCCATTTAATGAAGACAATGCTAATTATTTGCTTGTAACCACCCATACTGCTGTTACTACGAGACAATAGTAGGTTCTGAATAAATACAGAAACTAGGTTATACTGTATTTATATTTTATTTAGACACAATATTTGTGTTTATCATTCAAAAACCTGTCACTTGAAACCTATGACACGTTCACTTAAGAAATACAAAAAGTTTTGAACAACATTAGTAACAAAGGCAGCAAAATAGATATTTAATAGATAGAAGTAGATATTTCAAAAACATCTACTTGTGTTCCACAGAATACAAAAGCCATACAGGTTTGAAATGACACAAGGTTTAGTAAATGGCTGTCTAACAATATACTTGCATTTTGTCCTGAGTCTTATCAAGCCCATAGGCTAAGGCAGCAGCCGTGGGCTCATTAATAACTCGCAGCACATTTAAACCTGCGATCTGCCCGGCATCCTTAGTTGCCTGAAACAAGAACATGCTACAAATCAGTGTGACCCAGTTAAATAATGCAGCGTCAAGCACAAACACTAAAGGCACCCGTTCATCAAGAATTTACCAGTTTATAAAAGCAGTAGAGAGTAAACAGTCACCTGTCTCTGGGAGTCATTGAAGTAGGCTGGCACTGTAACGACAGCGTTCTTCACTGTATGGCCTAAATAGCTCTCTAAAAGAAAAACAGTGCTGATTGAGCCATTCACTGTCTCCCAAACCCTTTTTTTTAATGGCTGACAGACTCACCTGCTGTCTCCTTCATTTTCATGAGAATAAAGGCTCCGGCCTGACTGGGTGAGTACAGCTTACTGTGGGCTTCTAGCCAGGCATCTCCATTAGAGGCACGCACTATCTTATAGGGAACGTTTTTCCTGCAAATTACCACACAAATAATTTGCCTGTTAAAAACAACTGGCATCCTAACATCCGTTTCACAAATACTGGTACATGCCAGTGTTTCATATATAAAGCATTTGCAGTGTGGAAGAGGTACCGTTCATGTATAAAGCTTTCATATATGACTGCTGTGTACTATGCTGTAACAAATGAAATTCCAAATGTTAAGGTTGAATTAAACATGGAAATCAAATGTTAATTTTGTGAAACAGTATCACAATTGTCAGTCTCATTTAAGTCTTGTAATTTTGACCTATATTATTAGTTATTATTAGATTTTGTTTTATACAACTATCTGTATGCTTTATTTTGATGAATCTGGGGTGAATTTACTATATTTTGTCAATCCTTTTACTTCAGTGCAGGAACTAAGTGCAGCACATCCATGTGATTGTTCCAATCTGTTAACATCAGCACAGTAAAAACATAGCGCATACACACTGCCAGCAGATATGCGCGATAACGCATAAACAACACCCCCAAACCTAGGGGAGAACTGGTTAACCATTAGGCCAGAACTGGTCCAACATTTAACTTACAGATCTTTTTGAACTTCTGGGTCATCATAGCGCCGCCCAATCAGACGTTTAGTAGCGTAGAGGGTGTTGTTGGGGTTGGTAACAGCCTGCCGTTTGGCTGGCATTCCCACAAGCCTCTCTCCATCAGATGTGAAAGCCACCACTGAAGGGGTCGTCCTCGCACCCTCAGCATTTTCCAGGACCTGTTACAGCATAACACCCAGGTTTTATTCATCAGTGCATTGCTTTTAGCAAAGAACCTTTAGAAAGGAGACGCTGACTGATGGTGTGATACACTGTAACAAATCATTTCTCTGCTTTACCATTTAAACTTTAGTTATTTCTTCTAAAACAACAGTGGACACAAATACATATTACTTTCTGCTTCGAGTACAAACCAGTATGAACACAGAACCTGTTGGTTCCCAACACACATTTAATGATAGTGTAGCTTACCTTTGCTTGCTTGCCCTCCATCACAGCCACACACGAGTTGGTGGTTCCCAGGTCAATCCCAATGACAGCCCCTTTGATTGCCTCAGAACTGAAAGCAAATTGAAAAGTGGTACAATATAATAAACACCCTCACAATATTAAAGTTCATATAATCAAAGATGTGTGACTCACGCATAAAGACGCCTGCCCACAGTCTGAAGAGTCTGTTGAGTCAATCCATTCCAACAGGCCTTTAAAACACACAAGAAAACAGTTACCAGGAGTTATTCAGTACTGAGGTGGTGTGTGGTGGTAATGACATTTAAGATCACCTTGGAACCTGGAAGTCCAAATGCCCAAAAAAGCTTTATATATCACTGGCATTACCATGTAGAACAACCTACATCTATTAATATTTTGCTTAAAAAAAAAAGAGATTGAAATGAACAGCCACACAAAGACACACAGCAACTGATACGGTACAATGATGGACCGATCAAGACAAAGTCCCCACAGATGGGGGTTGGGGGGCGTTTTGTGGAAACCTCAAGGTCATATAAACCTCAGGGCATGAATTCAGTCACAGCAATGAATGACCGTCAGTCCAATTGACTAATTACTACATTAATACAAAACCCCCAGTCCTATTATATCAAACCACGCACACGAAGCTGTCTCAGAAACAATGCCGGCAGCCACACGAATCGTCAGGCCTGCCTGAAATCGTTTACAATCATTTCTGTGAATAAAACGTGTATTTTACTATCAATACTTCACAAAAGAGCCAAACCAACCCCATGTATAAGCATCCTGTATGGTTAGCAGACCCCACCGCACGTACGTACAGACTACAAGCGAAACCCAGATCAAGGCTTATAAAGTAACAAACATGTTTGCAGTGGATCAACCACAATCAAACATGTCCGCAGCAACTTACCCAGTGTGTAATGGCACTAAACAGTAGTGAAATAACACTAACCTTCTTGATGAGATGGGACACACAGCTCGAGCTCTTTTGAGAGCACGACACGTGCCTCGCTGCTATTCTCGTGGCAGACAACATCTTCAATTAATCTGAGGTCAACTAAAAAAAGCAGATATATAGTAATATAACACTACCCACAGCCTTCGCTATTCTGCAGCGCCTAATGCCTTACTGACTCTAATTATCCAACACCACATGGCCATCAGACGGACCCCACAGGCGTCCAAAAAGCGCCTGAATGTAATTCCACACTTAACTTTTAGAAATAATCTCAGTGTAATTACATTTAACAATTCGTGCACACGTTTTACGCGCAATGTTAATGCGAATTTATATACAATTAAAGCTGATTTTATTATGCATATGGAAGTGACAAAATAAACAAGGCACGTGCGTGGCCATAAACTACCCTGGGTGAAGGTCAAACCAAAATGTTTCATAGTCATTACATCATACAGCTTCGTCACGACTGTCGTGCAAATTTAAATACACAGCTGCATTATTGCAAATTACTATACTCGATAAAATGTTAAAATCTTTCCATGCGCCATCACCATGTAACTGACTAAATGTCAGAGTCTCAGTTTTAGCAGGCAGTCTGAATACATTATACACCTCAGATAAAGGTGTGAACCTTTGCACATAATAACAGGTATTTCAGATAGTTGTGGCCTATATGATAGTTGGGCTAGTAGGTTGCTGGTTCAATTATAGTGCCGGCAGGTTGCAACTGAAGTGCCCTTGAGCAAGGCACCTAACCCCCAATTGCTTCTTCTTGGGTACTGCAGTGATGGCTGTCCGCTGCTCCGGGTGGGTGTGTTCATGACTGGCAGTGCATGTGTTCACTCCTCACCAGTGATGGGTTAAATGCAGAGGTCACAGTTTGTGTATGGGTTACCATATCTGACAAAACCTGACATTTCAGGCTGCACCTTTGCAAAAGATTTGTGTATTGACAAAACTTTGTAGGTGACATTGGGCCCGTTTCAGAAAGGTGGTGAAAACCCTGAATTATGGGAAATGGAGAAAACTTAAACCCGAGAGTTTCTGAAAGAGAGTTAACCTATACTCCGAGTCAGTTACCATGATAACTTTCTCTGTGAACATAACCTGGTCAGGAGCAGGTTTCAGTCTCCTCCCCTTTTTCAGTCAACCCTCCAATCACAGGTGGAGCCACGAGTACTTCTGACATGTTTAATGTTCTGTTTAAATGTTTAATTCATTCTTTCTGTACATTCATTCACATATTTCCATCTAACAGACTGTTTTAAAGTGAAAATATCATGTCCTTTCATAGAGAATCCTGTAGACGAGGAGACTGCATTAATTCTCAGAGAGTTACATTTAAGCCGATAGAATTATAAAGTACTATCAGTACTATCTCAGGTATGGGTATGGTTCCTCAAGTAAAATGTATCCTTACACCTCCCCAGACAGGCCAGATGGGCACTCTTCACCTAATTTAATTTTTCTGTAACTTACAGGCCTGGATAAAAGAATGGAAAGGCTGATTCACTGTCACACCAGGATTGAGAGAGAGGAGAACAACATCCACCCAGAAAACATTTTCCCTGAAATAATTCTTGTTGCTCCAGTCCAATGGGACATCATCTCTGAAATTCAAGCCCTAAATGAAGGTGAGTCACCACCTAATGAATGCCCCAATAACCTTTTATTTGTACTTCTCACCCTCAGAGAAAGACTGATGAGCTCCACGAAAGTCTCAGCTCTGGCCTCAAATGGTGTTGCCATGGTGAGGCAATCAATTTATGGCAATAAATGGAAAAGGAAGTGTCTCATATATTCTGCATGCACTGAGTGATTTATGGTGAAATTTGGGAAGTATGTTTGGTGTTGTGGGCTGATTGCAAATTGCAGAAATACCATGAATTATGTGTTGAACATAATGATAATATTTCTAATTTATGTGTTTTAAATATCCCAGCATTATATGTAAAGCTGCTTTAAAGCAATGTAACATTGTAAAAAGTCTTTGCATTGAGTTACAGCACATTTTATAGCCCATTTATGGCACATTTGCAGGAAAGTGGTCAAAATCACTGGACTGGACAGTAGATGAACTACTAAACAAACGCTGATGCTGGCCGGGTATATTTATGGTGTTCTTTGTATAGATAACAAGTGTATTTAGTGAACATGTGGGGGTGATTGTGTTGCTAACTGTGAAGCTAATGAGGAGGCACAGCCTGCGATGACACATGCCCCTACTCTTACATACATCAATTGTAAGCTGTAGCTTGGAGTGATTATGACAATAGCCATTCAACCATATGCACAGCAGCATCAGCTCTTTTGTCCTTACCCTTCCCTAAATGCATGATCTCTGTCTGTGATAATGAGGGATTTTGGTAACTGACTTACCTTTATGGAAGAGACCTGGACAATATTACATTAGAGAGATGTAGTGGTGTTGCTGCATGTTAGCTTTCTGCATATGCTATAAATCCACAGAGCAGAAGCGTGGTCTATATTTGACACCCGAGTGTTTAGTTCAACCGTTTACTGTGGAGTCAGCTGTGTCAGACTGTAACGTAAGACAGACCTGAACCACTTCCTCACTTTACTCTAAACCTTATACCTACCCAGACAACCTGCAGTCCGACTGCCCAATCTTTTCACCTATAGCCGAGTCTGTGGTGTGCCCACATCTCAATTTCTCTTCTGGTGAAGACACCCTGTCTAAAAGAGAGTCAGAAAGATTTGCTGTGCACTCAAGGTGGGGAAAAGTCATCCTAACTTTCTTCAGTCTTGGTACTGTGAGCCCAGTGGATTTTCCTGGTCCCACCATACTGGACACACTGGTAAGGCTTTACTTTGTAGTTCAAGGAATGTTCTTGAACTTAAGTTCTTCTTAGCTTGGGGCATGACATATGAACTGCCAGTGAAATAGGTCTGTGTGGTACTCAGTCTATAGGCTTCTCTGCTGTATTTTTAAAAATGAATGTTGTCCAAGTTTCTTCGTGGGTTTTGCATTGATATACACAAGAGGAGCTTGCTCTCTTGCTTATGTTTGAAGGACAGACATTATATGGTTGTGCCAAAAATATAACTGGCACTAGCACAGATATTGAGACATCTTGTTCTTCACTGTGTGTTATTGATGCTGCCTTTCATGACTGCCAACATTACACTATATTCAGATGTTTTTCTGTGTTCAGATAATGTGTCAGACAAAACTGTGTTAGAATGTTGTCTTTATGTAGATCTATTTATAGAAATTAGACTTGATTGAACAGATAGTATACTTTAATAGCTTTATTCTGTATGTGTATGTTCTTTATATCTTTATTCTGTTTTTAGCTTGTAAATGACATATTCAACATATAAGTTTAGCTTAATAAATGTCTCTGTGACACTTGCTATTGTTATTGTTACGTACAACATTACCAAACCCAATCTCATATATA
>JBAJNP010008493.1:0-20123 GCA_036877545.1 Yasuhikotakia modesta
CATTGGCTCTGGTGACGTTCACCTGTAAGATTAAAGCAAAGAAACCGGCTGTGATCTTCATGTCACACCTGGCATGTGTGGACCTGCTCTTCACGCTGCTTCTACCGTTGAAGATCCATTACAATCTGAACGGATCTCATTGGGTGTTTGGTGAGGCAGCGTGTCGTGTGCTAACCGCGGCGTACTACTGCTACATGTACTGCTCCATACTGCTGATGATGTGCATGAGTGTGGACAGACTGCTGGCTGTGGTTCTCCCTGTGGCCTCTCTAACCTGGCGGAGCACGAGGAATTCAATGCGTGTGTGTGTGCTGGTCTGGATACTGGCAGTCGCTGGCACAGTCCCACTTCTGTCCATACAGCAAACTCTCAACATAAAGAAATTGGGCACCACCTGCCATGATGCGTTGATCCATGATCCTAAAGATCAGCGGTATGTGTATCTGTTTTCCATCCTGTCCAGCCTTTTCTACTTCCTGCCGCTGGTCATCACTTTGGCCTGTTATTCTGTCATTATATATGTGCTCAGTGCCAAGTCTGAGCGTCTAGCAACAGCATCATCAACCTCAGACAAACGGAGGAGAGCCGTGATTATGACTATCGCCGTGGCGACAGAGTTTGTGGTGTGCTTTGCAGCAACCAATGGAATCCTGTTGTATCACTGTGTTGTTCTGGCCACAAGTAAGGGAGAGGAAGGAAATGCATCATATATGGCTTACATGTTTGCTGTGTGTGTGGGGAGCGCAAGTGTGTTTCTTGACCCCCTGCTGTATTATTACGGGTCGTCTCAGTACCGAAAGCAGATCAGGTCTGTGTGGAGGTGCAGGAAAACTGAAAGATCAGCGATAACATCTGACACTCCTGTTCTTTCTGTATAATCACACAAGTCTTAATGTGTCAAGTGTTGGTCAGGCGTATGAACGCATGATTCTGTACTTCCTGTCATTGTAATGAACACTTTAGCCTCTTGCTATGGTTTCAAGTCTGACTAGCGTAAATGAAACAAATATATCTAAGCAACGGTAAAGAAGTAAAAAATCACAAATCATGTTTTTGGAAAAAGAGTAAATGTAAAAGTTATACTAACCTGTTGTTGTTTGATGATGAAAAAAATGTTTAAAGAAAAATCATTATGCTGAAATATTCATTGTAACTGATCAGCTATGTCTTTATCTTATGCTAACTCAGTAAATTATGTTTTATTTAAGTTCTCTAACATTGGAGATAAGTCATATTATACAACTGTATTTATGAATGTACTTGTATTAATAAATACTGGAGCTTACAGCTGTGTGTGTTGTGTTTCAAAAAAGTAGCAAATAAACTCTGTCTCTCTGACTAAAGAAATAGATACAGCTGTGCATCTTTAACCAATCGCTTAGCCATGAAAATAAATATGTTTTTTTAAAAAATAAATGTCAATAAATACATCAAGCATACATCAATCATAAACTGGCAAATTGTGCAAGGACCAATTTACTGGTAAAGTTTAAAAGGTCCTGTTCACTAATGAAAATTTACTGGTAATTTACCATTAAAGACAGTTTGTGTGAAAACAGCTATTTATAGCTTCAGTTTGCAACATTTAACCTATGTGGCTTGTTTTGAATATAAGGCTGTGTAATATTGTGGCATTTTGTAAAACTGAGTGATTTTACTGTGAGTGAAGACAGCGATCAATCCGAGATGCCAGACAGTATAAATGTGTCTGAAGTGGTTGAAAGTGGCAAACTGTTTCTTTCATCAATGACATTATCTTTTATGATGAATCTGTGGGTTGTATAATAGCAGCCAAATGGACTAAATGAAGGCTAAAACGTTAAGTGACATCACACCCACTTTCATCTTCACACAGATAAGAGTGGAAACTGGATAAGAGATTCACTATGTGTGTGTCGGTCCGAAGATTCTGAAGTGTGACCAGTTGAATATTTTATGGACCAATCATGGAGCTCAAAATCTTGCTTCTAATCATAGTTGTGCACATACAGGGTGCAAACAGTGGTAAGTGCATATTATAACTTTAGAAGCTATGATTTTATTGCATAACTGATGTGTTTTATTGTTTATGTGTTACGTTTAATTATACTTTATTTGACCATTTAAGTGGTATAAGTACTTTGTGTGTGTGTGCGTGTGTTTAATGATGGTGTTTGGTTACAGATTTGCCTTTACTCACCGGGCAAAGATCAAATCTTCATGATATTAGTCAATGCTTAAGGCTAAAGATTCTACCATTGTAATGCATCTACCAGTCAGTCAGTCAGTCAGTCAGTCACAAGCCCAGTTCAGAATTTAAGTTTTGCTTCTACTTATAATCAACTTTCAAATGTTGTTTCATGTGTGTTTATTTTAATGGCTATGACATTTGTTGTTGTAATTATACACTAATGGTTCTTTAATTGTTTTAACATAATTAATACATCAGGAAATGACACAGAAACCTCTGGATCGGACGATCCAGTCCAGCTCTTTCCAACAACATCAGAGATCCTAAAGCCTGTTCAAAAGAGCCCAGGTACTTTTTCTCCATATTATATGTTTAGCTGATGTTAGAATCTGATCTAAATGGACACTAACAGTCACTGCAAATCACAGCTAAAGCTATAATAACGGCAGGTCTAATGATTGTTGACCGTTTTCCCACAATGAAGGATTTGAGTGTGTGTTTGTTTGTGGACAGATAACTAAGTTTTTGTGGACAGTTTCAAAGTAATGTGTGCATAAACTGGTAAATCAGATATATATTTGTTTGTTTAATTTTCCTGCAACAGTAAATGAGAACCTAACAGACATTATTGGTTATCCAGACGTGATGCCCTCAACACCAGAGTACAAAGGTACTGAACACATACAATCAGATGCAAATATCTATTTTCAAATAAATATAAGTTCATTTATTTTAAAATCATCATGGCCAGATCTGTCCATATCCCAAAAAAATATTTATAAATAATAATAATAATAAATAAATATTTGTAATTATATATCATCAATATTTATCATAACACGTATAACTTAAAATATGTGCATTATATGTGCACATTTTCACATATGGTTTTGTGTTATATATTTTTGTTACAGTTTCATAACCTCAAAAATGTGTCACTGATGACATCATGGGAGCTTTAATTGATGTATGTTTGATTACAGTAAAACTCTCCATTAAAAAATGAAGTAAATGCATTAAATATGTGTAAATCTGTCACTGTTCTCTAGATCAAGAGAAATGCAGCAACACTAGTGATTCTGGGACGATATACCCACTCACAGATGAAGCTGTGGTCTTCCTCAAAAGTCAGCTGATTACCCGTATCATGCCCTCTTTCTACATCATCCTCTTCCTCATTAGTTTGCCTCTGAACACATTGGCTCTGGTGACGTTCACCTGTAAGATTAAAGCAAAGAAACCGGCTGTGATCTTCATGTCACACCTGGCATGTGTGGACCTGCTCTTCACGCTGCTTCTACCGTTGAAGATCCATTACAATCTGAACGGATCTCATTGGGTGTTTGGTGAGGCAGCGTGTCGTGTGCTAACCGCGGCGTACTACTGCTACATGTACTGCTCCATACTGCTGATGATGTGCATGAGTGTGGACAGACTGCTGGCTGTGGTTCTCCCTGTGGCCTCTCTAACCTGGCGGAGCACGAGGACTTCAATGTGTGTGTGTGTGCTGGTCTGGATACTGGCAGTCGCTGGCACAGTCCCACTTCTGTCCATAAAGCAAACCTTCAACATCAAGAATGTGGGCATCACTTGCAAAGATGCAACACCCAAGGAAGACCCTGGCTGGCAGCATTCTGTGAATCTTTTCTCCATTCTGTCCTGTCTCTATTTCTTCCTGCCGCTGGTCGTCACTTTGGCCTGTAATTCTGTCATTATATATGTGCTCAGTGCCAAGTCTGATTGCTTAGCAACAGCATCATCAACTTCAGACAAACGGAGGAGAGCCGTGATTATGACTATCGCCGTGGCGACGGAGTTTGTGGTGTGCTTTGCAGCAACCAATGGAATCCTGTTGTATCACTGTATTATTCTGGCCACAGGAGGCATAGGAGGGGAAGGAAATGCATCATATATGGCTTACATGTTTGCTCTGTGTGTGGGGAGCGCAAGTGTGTTTCTTGACCCCCTGCTGTATTATTACGGGTCGTCTCAGTGCAGAGATCAGATCAGGTCTGTGTTGAGGTTGAATAAAAGAAAAAGAACAGGAACAAAGCTATGAATCCTTTTATCTCATGTATTAACTGGCTAAACGAAGCATATCTATTCTAAGCGTTTATCTAAGCAATGCATGTTTCATGTGTGTGTGTTTGTGGCTCTGAAAAGATATCTATTAATTATTTACATAATATATTACATTGCATGTAATCCATATCACACAAGCAACTGTGCTTTCCTGTAAAACAACATAGTTAAATACTAGCATGGCTGTGCATGAGGTAGCAAATGATATTATTGTGTAATCCTATTGTGATCCAGTCTCATGAAAGATTACTTGTAAAAAAAATTAAATATTTCTCCAGAGAGCAGAGAAGTGTTTGTTAATGTACATATCACATTTCACCATGCAGTTTCCACTAATGTGATTTTTAAGCCTGTGATATATTGATTTTGGCCCTCAGGGGGAGTGGTCAGGATATTCGGAAGACACAAGCTTTAGAAAACACACTCAAACCAACCAATGCGGTCCTCATTTGTTAATGGTGCTGTATAAATTTTGACGTTATCTAAATGTGGCCTGTATAATAACAAACAAATGAGCTTAATGTGGACTGAAAGGTCCAGTAATGTCACAGCATTTAAACCACATTCTGGCACCGCCATCCATTTGAGATTAAGCACTCAAAGAATGAGTTAAAAAATACCACCAAATGCATTTTAATAAACCGCTTTTTACTTTAGGTCACAAAAGTTACGTCCCATACATTACCAGGCTATGTGAGATTTGTTCAGGCAGCCCCTTGGATTTACACTGTCATTGAAAGGATAAAAGAAAAAAAGTAACATAATATTGATAAACGTTATTTAAATATTTTGGGAATGTTTTTTAGATGGCACATTAACATGTTTGCTTAGTTACAAGAACATAATTTCTTTTATACGGTATACATGCTAGAAAAATGTTCCTCTACCGTTCCTGCAAAAAACAACATTTTGAAAGAACGTTTTGAGAACATCGGCCAACGTTCTGAGAATGTTCCATGTTGGCTGGGAGCTCTGTGTTACAGAGATATTCTGTGTTACAGTCATTATCCTCCATTCATCCTCCAGACCAGAAGGCGATTATGGCACAATGATGCAAAATCTGTGATACAAATGTGTGTTTATCCTCCCAGCTTTGAACGCAGCTCATCCAATCAGATTTAAGGATTTATTATTGCAGGTACAGTAAGTGGCTCTTGCTAGACAAACCCATGTGGTTGTTTTTGAGTATAATGTCGACAAATGAAACGTACAATCATTTATTGCTGGTGTATTTGGTTTCTGTATGGCGTAAAAAGGCTGTTATCCACTAGGTGGCGATGTTTCGCCTTATTGAAACTTACTGGATGCATCTGTAACGCATGCTGATGGACAAGCGACATAAACACTACATCGATAAAACGTTCACTCACTTTACTGAAATGAAACGATGCATTTTATAGGAATGCACTGATTTGACTTGTACACACATCCCTGCGCGTTCACGCCTCTCTGCGCAGGTGTTTTGAAGGCGTGAGCCAGGTAAGGTCACGTGACTCTCCAAGGCTCGTCACCTGTCTTTATAAAACACGCTGGTTCTGTTTAGACGGAGACGCGCCGCTTTTCTGGCAAACATCGCAGGATTTGACAATGACCTACAAGTTAACCTGGATCGTTGCGCTCCTGTTGGTCAACCTGAGCTTGTCTAGTCAAAGTAAGATTTGTTTCTTCTCTAAATGAAAGGTTGGAGGTGTTAACCTCTCAGTTATCTTACAGTAGACCTGCCTGTAGTTTATTCCAGATGCTGCTGTAAGAGGTTTTCAATCGATTAACAAAATCGTTGTTGGTGATCATTTGTTTTGAATTTAACATGATCTTACATTGAACGTCTATGTTTCTAAGGTCCTAGAAGCCCCGTTAATGTTTTACGTGAACATTTTTACACAGTTAACCTAAATCACAAATATCTGAGGTCTGTAACTTTCTGTTGATGTGTTTAGAGTCCTTACCACCTGCAACACAGCATATCATTTCTGTGTCTTTGTGGTAGACAAATTTCACAGCATTGAGACATTGAGATGGTTCCTGTAATACATGTTTAATGATTCTTGTACGTTTAGCATGAATGCATATATTAAGTCAGTCTCTCTGTCTTTTTACTCGAGGCTCCAATGTTGACCGAGGGTTTACCGGTGAGGAAGTTGAGGAGGGCGTGTGGGTGACACAGACCGCCGCAAATGTGCTGGACAGCAAGCTGACCCGCATCTTCTTCCCAATTGTGTACATCATCGTCTTCAGCGTGGGCCTGCCAACCAATGCTATGGCCATCTGGGTCTTTCTCTTCAGGACCAAGAAGAAACATCCCTCATCCATCTTCATGGCCAACCTTGCCGTGGCAGACCTTTTGTTTGTTATCTGGATCCCTCTTAAAATCGCGTATCATTTTAACGGCAACGACTGGATCTACGGAGAAGCCTTGTGCAAAGTATTAGTGGCCTTTTTTTATGGCAACATGTACTGCTCCACCACGTTTATTGCTTGTATAAGCGTACAGAGATACTGGGCCATAGTGCATCCTCTGTCCCAGCAGAAAAAAAACAACAGGTTAGCGGTGGGCGTGTCTGTGTGCGTTTGGTTGGTCGTGTGGCTTATCACCGTTCCTCTTTATCTTTATGACCAGACTGTGAAGGTCGTCAACCTCAAAATCCTCACCTGTCATGACGTCACTCGCCCCAGCCAATCACTGTACCCCGTCATCTACTTTCTGACCATGGGAGTTGTGGGATTTGTAGTTCCATGCGTGGTGTGTATAGCGTCGTACGTGCAGATGCTGCGTTCGCTGAAGAGCTCCATGACGGACGCAAGCATCGTTCAAAAGAGGAGGAAGGCCGTCATTCTCATCGTCACAGTACTGGTTATGTTCCTGCTGTGTTTTGTGCCCAGTAATATCATGGTGATGGTGCATTACTCCCTGTTATACGCGGGTTTTAAAGATAGCGGCTATGGCTTTTACATCGTCACTCTGTGCCTGGCCAGCCTCAACAGTTGCGTTGACCCGTTTGTATATTACTTTATTTCCGATGAGTTCAGGGAGCACGTCAGAAACACGTTTCTGTGCCGCAGTGAGCGCACGGCGCAGAGGATGCGCGTCTCCTTTAGCGCATTAAAGTATTCGAAGAAAAGCAGCACTTACACGTCAGAGTCCGGGAACACGCAGAGCAGTTCGTACTGAGAACAAACAAACTCATTTAATGATCTGATGCACTCAGGTTGACCTCATATTTATGATGACCCACGTTATAAACTGTTGTGACAACTTAAATCGTAAGGGCCGTCTGGGTGATGTAATTCAAACCCTTACGGTTTTGGTGAAACCTGATGTTCACCTTTGGTAAAAAAAAAAATGAAGTTTGACGTATGTGTACAGATCTTAAGATCTTAAGACGCTTCAGTTCTTGGAACGCCAACTTAGCCACCTGTCTCACAACACGGTCACCATGGAAACGGAGTGTTGATATTGTGTATGCCATTATGTCACTTTTAAGGCTTTTAAAGTTAGGAAGTGGAGGCCTGGAAGTTTATGTATGAGCAAACATGAGCTTGGAACAAATTCAGTCTGTATTTGTTTGTCTTCTTGGGTTTAGAAGAACAACTCAGTAACTTTCCAGTGACCTTTAATCTAGTTCTCTAGATGTACGCTAGATGTTTACCAAACAATCCTGTTTTGGGCAGCTGTTACAGAAACTATATTGCATTCATCCATGTTGACAAACACAGTAGGCGGGTTTCATGAACTGTATAAAGGAATGAAGAATAAGTGACCAATTTTAGATTGTGTAACCGCATGTTTAATCACTGCATAATGAAGTGGTGGCACTAGTCACTGTGTAATTTATATAAAGATTATGAGCACTGCTTATTTAACCTTTTTTCCTCCATTTCTAAACGTATTGTTTTCCCACCTGATTTCAAAGCACACTAAATATGTTGAGTATATCTTATTGTTACTGTGTCAGTTTTTTAAAAGTGTTGAGTATTTTATTTATCAATAAATTAGTGTTTTCAAACAAAACTGTGGTTTTTGTATATGTGTGTGTGGCCAGGTCTTTTAAAGCCAAACTTCAGGCAAAATATATCACATGATCGAAGTCCTTTATTTTTGTTGTTGTTACAGTCATATCAAACAACTCGCACAAACAAAAATATCAGCATAAGCTTGTGTGACCTTCTGGAAAACATGGAAAGCGAAAGTGCTGTCTAGTTGTATCATTTTAAAGTATAACACACTCACAAATAGTGTTAAACAACATTATAGGAACACGACTGTGTGTTTAAAATGCCATTTGTGGCCTAATTCATGTTTACATTAGTGTTTTTCTATTTATATCTCATTGTCACTTATATGTTTGGATAAAGTCTCTCTCTCTCTCTCTCTCTCTCTCTGTCACGCGGAAAGCACGCGCCTTACGTCACCCGAAACTCATCCGACAGACTCGCGCGGCGCGTGTGACGTCACCCAGGTAAGGAAACGCGACGCGACTCGGGCTCGCTGTGACTTCGAGGCGTGTCCTTTATCTCTGGTTCAGTTGAGAGGAGCGGTGCAGCCCGAAAGGTTTTGTGAGTATAAACTGCACGTTAGAGAGACTCTGACTTTCACATAACTTACCAAACACACACGCGTCTGTAAACGCGCGCATTATGGCTTTCGCGGGAATTTACCGGATGTTAATTTGCGCCGCTTTGTTGCTGTCGGCGTCGGCGCAACCAGGTGAGTCTCGACGAAGTTTGTGCTGCTTTTCTAAACCATTTGCTACCTGTGTGATGTTACCTTTGTTATAAACAAAATAATTTAATCGTTTAAAATGTGTTTTGGTTGCAGATAAAGGCAAAGGACGCAGTATAATTGTCATTCAGGATCCGGACAATAACAGTATATACATCGACCAGATCACCAAAGACACACTGAAGGGCGCGCTGACCACCGTCTTCCTGCCTGTTATTTACATCATAGTCTTTGCTGTGGGTTTGCCTAGCAACGCAATGGCCGTATGGGTCTTGCTTTTTAGGTCCAAGAAAATTCACCCCGCCGCCATCTACATGGGCAACCTGGCGCTGGCTGACCTAATGTTCGTGATCTGGACCCCGCTGAAGATCGCCTACCACCTCAGAGGCAATAACTGGACCTTTGGGGAAGGGATGTGCAAAGTAATGGTTGGTTTCTTCTATGGAAACATGTACTGCTCCATTCTCTTCATCGCTTGTTTGAGCATGCAGAGGTACTGGGTTTGTGCTCACCCCCTTTCCCAACAGAGGAAGAACAACAAATTTGCAATCATCATATCTGCGTGTATCTGGATCGCCATATTGGTCAGCACCACGCCTTTGTACCTGTACCAGCAAACGGTTGACCTCTCCGAGCTAAACATCACCACCTGCCACGACGTCAACGTTGTCAGCAAGGAGAGCTTCAAGACGGGCAATGTGTTGGTGGATGTTGAAAAGCCCTTCTACTATTTTCTGGTGATGGCAGGTCTGGTGTTCTTCGTCCCGATGGTGGTCATAATCGTGGCTTACGTTCTGCTGCTCCGATCTCTCGGAGGGTCCGCGGTGGAGGGCAGTGCGGGAAAAAGCCGCCAGCGAGCCGTGTTCCTCATCATCACGGTTCTCGTCACGTTCCTGGTCTGCTTCATCCCGAGCAACGTGATGCTGGTCATGCATTATGCGCTTTTGGCAAAAGGTTCGGCTGACAACTACGGCTACGGCGTCTACATCGCCACGCTGTGCCTGGCCAGCCTCAACAGCTGCCTGGACCCTTTTATTTACTATTACGTGTCGGAGGAGTTCAGGGAACATGTGAAAAACACGCTACTGTGCCGCAGCAGCCGTACAGTGGAGAGAATGAGAGTGTCTTTCAGCTCCATGAAATACTCTAAACGGACCAACACGTACACGTCCAGCACAGCCCAGACCAACAGCAGCGTCTGCTGAGGCCACACCCAGACACATGGAGGTACTTATGGTGCCTCTTGGAATTTTGTTGGAACTAAGAGTTCATATTTGCTGAAACAATGTCTCAGTCACTGAACAAGTCTGTTCAAGTGATATTTTGTTGTGGCTCAGCTTGTAGGAGCCACAAAGACTGAACAGAACGATCCGTTTGGACGTTTCTTGACCTTGTGACATACAGACTAAACCTCAGAGCCTTTTGAAGTCAAAACACACCCGTAAAACTGAGGAGAGGCTTAGAGACTGATCACTCTATACATTGTCATTGTTCAGATGAATTTCTGTAATGATATTTAATGGTACTTTTTAGCCTACAATGAGTTTTTTGTTAACCTATAGATTTTCTCTGTTGCTGAAATCTGTGAAATTGTTTTATGACAACAATGTATTATATAACCATAATTAGGTCAGCAACGTTTCATATCTGTGACGCATGTTTAAATAACATTTTTATATATTCTTTATGTATATTTGACATTTTACACAGCAGTAACTCAGGTAACACTCTTTGAAAAACTTAAAAAATCTCTGTTAAAATTTAAAATGTCTTTTAAAACTGTTAAAATCTGCAAGCTGTTTTTTAAACCACTTCTGTTTATAGTTTATACAAAATTCATTATCATCTTTCACTCTATAAGACACTTTTTTAATTCAGATTAGTTATCAGAATGTGCAACTGTGACCCATTTAATCCCATGTGTAATTAAAGGCACATCACTATTTTTTGAAGAAATGTTTTGTTAGTCATTCTTGTGAATTGTTTACTTACTATAAGCCATTCTGTATCCTGTCATTATCTTTAGAGTTTATCCTGTTTGTCTGGTTAGTCATAGTTTGGTGGCAAAACTGTGACATCATCACCACAACAAACTACGAAACCAACTAAAATTGTTGACGCAAGACCTAAGATTGTATCTTTGCATATAAATAATATAAAGTGTAACTTGGTTAACCATACTTTAAATAACTGGTCTGAAGAGTCAGTAGTTTGGAGAATCCTTTTCTGTCTTTGTAATTTTTACGTGGAATTAGTTGACAACAACGTGAAGGTTTTAAAAACGAAACGAATGATTTACACAAGTACATTTTTTGTGTCTGAGCTTACAGCTGGTGGTGCCATAGGCGAGTATAAACATGTTTTATATCTGACAGTCTTACTGTGATTTCTCTGTGAAACTAGTGAATTCTCACCGTGACTCTTTCCATTAGTGATAGTGATTTCTCGTCCACTCCCAAATATTTTGCATGCCGCTCACTGTTTCCGCTTGGTGTCTATAGAAACCCTCAAACCTGTTCCACTGGCTTTTTGCCCTTTGAGAACTGAACTCTGCTGAGGTTTGAATACGGTTGTTATTTAAAACGGTACGTCTGTAACGCCTGTAACAGTGTGACAAAATCTCCAAAGATAAATAGATTTCTAAATCTATTTTAGACTAGATTTTATTTTAGAATAGATCTATTTTAAAAGTGGAAAGTTTCTGCAGCCTTAAATATGAGCAATGGTTTATTTGTGATGTTTAATCAGGAAACGTTGCATAAATGAAAATTTGTTTTTAAAGAAACATTTGTGTGATTCTACTGGGTAACGCCTCTTCCACTTATTTAAATTTCCCTCCGTCTCAGGTGACCCCATTCTGTGGAATCAGATATGTGTCGCCTGCAGGCTGGGCCTTTACTTGTCTCTCGCTCTCTCTCTCTCTCTCTCTTTCTGTCTCTCTCTATCTCCCTCCCATAACACAAAAAACACATACACACTCTCTCTCCCCCCCTCTCTCTCCCATAACACATAAAACACATACACTAAATCTATCTCTTCCTCTCTCTCTATCTCTCTTCCTCCCATACCACATCAAACACACATACTAACTCTCTCTCTTCCCCCCCCTCCCATAACACATAAAACACATACACTAAATCTATCTCTTCCTGTCTCTCTTTCTCTCTTCCTCCCATAGCACATCACACACACATACTAACTCTCTCTCTCTCTCTCCGATTATTCATTTTCACACACAGATTCTTGGCTTCACAGTTTCTTGACCATGTCTCGATGTGTTCTTCCTCTCTTTTAAAGTTGCTATGGATACTGCATTGGTCTTGTAAAAGGCAGTGAGGTTGCAGTTTCTCACTAGCTTCAGTGGAATAATTTTTAGACGTGTGTGTGTGTGTGTGTGTGTGTGTGTTTGATGTGTTATTGGGAGATGCAGTACAAAAATGATTTTAGTCTATAGAGGAGAATTTTTCTGCCTGCATCCTAATAAGTTTTCATATTTAAACAGTGTTTGTCAGCCAGCAGACATCTGTCGTTTGAAAACAATAAAAGAATGTGGACTTTGCTGTTTAAAAAGGACTAGTGATGTTTATAGAGAGTGAAGTTTCTGTTGCATAACTGTCAAAGCACAGCAATGAAAATGTTGATTTTTGCCTCCCCCCATTTCTCTCTTTTCTGCACTCATCCCCCCTCTGTACAAACTGTTAGTTCGGATAGATTTGTCTATCCCTCCAGGCATAGACAAATCTTACAGTCCTGTGACAGGTAACATTATAACCTGTGGGTGATGTTTTGTGAAGATGCGTGGGGAATTAAGACTTCCACATTTGCCACATCATTTCCTGGACAGATCTAATCAGGTTTTGTATATGAAACGGTTACCAGTTCGCCTGTAAGCACACAAGCTGCCACCTGCGCTTTAAAATTCAGTTTAATCTCACCGATCACGCTTTTGTATTATTTGGGATCTTGGCTTGTGGTTTGACAATAGGAGCAGCATGTGTGAATGTGAATGCATGTGTGTATGGTACAAACAGAGCGACTGGTCAAACCAGATTAACTGAGTTTGCGTCTGGGGTGCTGGACAGATTCCAAGTGAGCGTGTTCACACACGTCTCAGTCATCCCCCTTTGCAAAAAGTGCTGTGATAGTACAATAATATCAGGTGGTCATATCATGATACTGAAATATGAACTTATTCCTCTATTTAGACTGTCACTGGCCACATGCAAAACATTTAATAAGCATAACAAGGAAAGTATCTTAGTCAATATCACACATGCTTACATTGTAGTGGCTTTAAAATACTGCAGAAATCTCTGATTTGTTTACATTTACATTTATAAATGTAGCAGCTGTTTTTATGCAAAGTAATATACAGGCAACTTTCCTAGGAATCGAACCCTCAACCTTTGCACTGTTTCATTTTTTTCTGCAATCCTAAAACTCTACTGTCAGGTTTGAATAAAAAACGATGTAAAGTGAAATGTGTGAATAAGCCACATAGTATGGAAAAGGAATTTATGCGTAGAGTTGTTCTCCATTTGACCTCTTTAAACCGCAGTCGTTCAATGTTGTTGGGTTTTGAACACAGCGCCCCCTGCTGTGTGGATTCAATACCTGCAAATCTTCTAAAATTTCAATGAACAGCCACACGCCAGTCGCGGTATGTGATTACAGCAATCATTATGGGCAAACTGTATTAGCAACAAAATAACATCACATTGTTATTTGTTGCTTCCCCCTTTTAAGGATTTTAACGGACAATGGTTTTTTTGTGGAAGCCAGAAATAAGATGCAATATTTTCAACATAATGTTTTTTCCACTCAGTGGCTATGTTAACAGAACACCCTGTACTCTGTATATTGCATATTAGATAACCAATTGTACATGAAACAGTTTTATCATACAATATTCAGTGATAATGTTCGGATATACAGTGATAAACAATTGATATCCAGTTGTCCTGATTTTGCATCTTGGTTATTTTTGAGAGCCCAGAAAATGAAATGTTAAAAATTACAGTTTGTATTGCTTCCTCTTCATTCACACCAGAAATATAAGGTCAAGATGAACACATTTTTACAGCCGTTTCTGCTGTAGGCTGAGCATTTCGGAAAATGCGAGAGGCCATCTGGGTATTTTATGCATGCAGAAACACACAGTGCACGGTATACACTGAAGACTGAGTGCGAGTTGTACATTAGCAGTTGGTTATGCTATTATGTTAATCCACACATCAGATTCAATTAGAAGAGCAATTATTTAGACACTTTCGATAAACTTAATATTAAATATTAAAATATTAAACCAAGTAATACTGTATTAAAGAATACATAAGCGTGATTTTTAGACAAAATACAGTATTTTTAAATGTACAATTTCTTATGAAATGCTCAGCCTCATTTGTTTGCATGACATTGAGGTTTGATACTGAAATGTATTTGTAAATTTGTAAACGTACAATGTATTTGAAAGTAGTGTCTTTGAAAACTGTATTTACTGTATGAAAAATGGATGAAAAATATATTTTTAACATTTTCACATACATTTCATATATTTTTGCATAGCTTAAACACGTTCAAATGCGTTTTGGTTTACTGTACATCACTGTTCACTGTGGTTTGATTATCCAATTCATTATCATGACGTGCCGATCGCGTGAGCCTCTGTTTTTAACGTCAGATAAATGATTGACGCATCATTATGGCTATCACTCACAATAGATGATAATGGATGAGAACCGTGTGCATCCTAATGTATTCAGATGACTGTACGTGGGTGACTTGGATGGTTAATTTTATGTCACAGGACTCAGGTGTTAACAGACGACCGTTCATCTGCATCACAGCATCATCTCATCTCCCCTGCACAACTGCTTGCTTAAAACACAGTCCACATTTTCTCCCAGTTTCCACATTCCTAAAGGACCCCTCTGTTGCGGTGCCAGAGGGGGAGGCGTCCGCAGCGGTGCCTGATGGGAAAAGGTCCAGAGTTTCCTGTGCTCACAGCAGATAACAACTTAGTGTTTATAAAGCTCAGGCTGAGGTCTGCAGAGATACAGAGATACTGGACGAGTGCCAAACACTTCTCAGTCTTCCTCTTTTTCATACACACACACAAATACTGCAGCGATTTTTATACTTATTTGTTTATTTGTCCACCTCCGAACAAGCCAAAGGTTTCAGATAGCTTGAATATCGCCGCCCCCTTTGTTAGAAGTCTTCTGCGCGACGTGACACGATATGATGAAATCTCACTGTAATAATTCATAAACAGCCATGAATAATAATCATTATTATTCAGCTTCGGTAGAAAGCCAACTTTATTTGAATTTCTATACAGTCTCAAGCTGAACTATTTTTTTTCTCACTCTCTCTTTCTCTCTTTTTTCAGGCATGGAGCGCTTTTCTCAACGTGCCAGAGGGATCAGGCAGACTGAAAAAGAGAGGATGATTAATTAGCATTGCTCTCTGGTTTGGCTGTGGTCTGATCTCAGCCCAGCTCGGAGCTTCTCTTATGTAAAACTAGGGAATGACAACAGCATACATCTGAACAATGGTAGACAAGCACGCTGCTTGCTGTGGCGTGTGTTGGGGCTGGCTGGATAACGTACGTTCTCCATACCTTTAAAATTGATGATATGTTTGTTTCCTTGAACATTCCCTCTCAACATTTCAAATTCTTAAAATTCCAAAATTTGGCATCTTCACACCTGGTTATAAACCAGTTTCGGGTCACATGTACACGCTAGTTTAAGATTCGACGTTGAGATTTGAGATTTACATACTTTTTTCCTGTAATTTATTCTGTAGTACATAATCCATAAAGAAGTTAAATTACTGAATACCCATTTAAGATCATAGTTCTGTATATAAAATTACATAGTATGACTATACAGTCATGGATATTTATAGTCTCTGTTTTTCTTTTTAAGATACTGGTAGTATGTTTATATAACAAAGACCATCTCTTTAATTCCCTCTAAATTCTTCCTCATTTTGTGCATTACAGACGAAAGAAAGATGACATAACCATTTTGTGAAACTGTTTCTTTAACTGTTTCCTTTTCCCAATGGCTTGACGTTTGTGTGGATGTGTGTATGCATGTGTGTTTGTGCGTGTGTGTGTTTGTGCGTGTGTGTGCATGTGTGTGTGCATGTTCAGTCTCATTCATATGTTCTGTATTTTAGACAATTATAATTTTTTATTAGAAAACACAGACAGCCCTTGTTGCTGTGATTGGAGTCACACACACAGAGGGCAACTTTCCAAAACACTCCAATTAATAAACAACAGAGTGATTTTATTGATCAAAGTTTAATAACAAGCATAGCAATACAAGCAATTTTGAACACACAAAATACACAGAATCTTGTAAAAAAGACATTGCAAATAACTTCTCTACAAATAAGGCCAAAACTACTAACCTGAGATATCACACAAAACCTCCAACAACTGGCCGATGGCAGAGAGGTTTTAGAAAAATATATATCAATTTGCAAGAATAGATGTTTTATACATTCAAACACGTAAACAAGCAAACAGAAACAGAGGACTGTGATGCTTTCATTCGAGATGTTTAGCTCAGCTTTTTCTGTTTGTTAGTAAGACACTTGATGTGTAGTTCTGAAGATGGAACGGACTGATGAATAGATGCAGGGAATGTGCGAGACAGGGAGGGACGCATGGAACGAACGAGAGAGATTATAAAGAGATGATTAAGAGGCAGAGCGAGAGTGTGTGAAAGGGTGTTAAATAGACCCTCATTCTTCTTTTTCGTCTCTTTCTCTCCGTGTTTTTGTCTTCGTTGAGGGGGGCATAGTAGCGGTGCCCCCCAGCCAGTCCCAATGAGCAAAGAAAGGGGCAAAGTTAGTGCCAGGCTGCTGATGGTGAGCGTCGTGTCGCAGAGCTCCCCCCCACAGGCCAAAGGGGATCAGACGGTGCATGGCCCAGGGAAAGTCGTACCCGCAGTGGTCCTCCGTGGACACCCAGACGTTGAAGACCATGAATGCCCAGCCGGTGAGACAGTGGCACTGGAGAAGCAAAGGATCCACCGTCGCCCAGAATCCAACGCTGAACAGCTCCCAGGCGGACAGGTACTGCGTAACCAGGCTGAAAGGTTGTCGGTACTGATGATGGAGAGCGTGGAAGGTTCTGTACAGCCAGCCCACACGATGATGCAGAAGATGCCACAAGTAGTACTGGAAGTCAAACACCACGGTGCATCCCACGATGCCCAGCAGGAAGGCGGTGAACGTGGGCGCCTCGCGGGGCAACGGCACGGGCGGTCGCCAAAGCCACTGGGCCACGGCGGCGGGGAAGATGTAGAGCAGATGGTTGTACATGGTGAGAGCCAAAGTGGTGCTGATGTTGGACCAGGGAACCGTGCGGTCCTGGTGGATCTGGTAGCGCCGGATGGAGGGCCAGGTGGGAGCCAGCAGGTCCAGCACGGTGTAGAACAGAACCAGCACCAGGTACGTGGACACGGAGAGGATGACGGGGAAGAGAGGGGAGCGCAACGTGCTTTCGTGGTTCTGCTGGAGATAATCCCACATGGGCTGCAGCACGGAGCGCTCAGAGAGAGCCCAGGTTTCATTGCTAACGTCGCTCAACAGATCCATGCGCATGCTGCCTGGACACACGCGAGTTCACCAGCTGTGTGTGTTGATGGAACAGCCAGCTGCTGTTTGCCCTGCAGTGAGGTGAGGATGCTGTCAGTGGCCGGTAAAGAGTTTCTTTAGAGTTGATTTGGTGGATGTGGGTTTTTGTAAATGATCTGATCTGCGCCAAATGAGGCAGGCCTCTAAAAATCTGTCCAAGCGCCACCTCCTGCATCTGTAGCGTCTCTCTCTCTTTCTGTCTCTCTCTCTCTGCATCTCTTTCATTCTCTCTCTTTCAACACCCCCTCCGCTTGCTATGGTGTGTGGTGTGTCTGAACGCTCTTTTCATTGGTAGTTAAAGAATGATTCAACACTTGACCAGATGAATATTGAAGTCCTTCCGACACTCATTTCTGATCTAGAAATAGATGAACATAATAAGAATCTCCCGCTGGTCTCAGGAACATCCGTGTCAGTTTTTGTGTGTTGTGTGCATTACTGCACATACAATATCAGCTGGTGTTTTATGACAGCACGTGTACTTTTTACACAATAAACTCTTGTGTACAAAGACTTTCTATTTCTTAGACAGTGTTGTCATATTGGCATTAGGTTGTGTTATGTAAGTGTCGGTTGGCGTGCAATGCATCTTTACAGCGCAATATTTTAACCGCAGTATTCTTGTTGCAATTAGCAGAAGCTTCTATTAGTTTAAATTGATTAGCATGATATTTACATAAACTGACATTACGCAACATTTGCATGAATATGCATGGATTTGTCTGACAGGGTTTTTGTATGAAATGCATCATAAACTTAATCTCTATTTAGATCAGAAGAGTGAGCCTCTCTCTCTCTCTCTCTCCCTCTCTCTCTCTCTCTCTCTCTCTCTCTCTCTATCATCATTAATCATAGCTCCGCTGTCAGTCCGTCACACAGATGAAGAGCTCTGTTGTTTTGTTGTTGTGATTTTTGTCATTTTTCAGAACAGGAAGTTTCAGTGTGGCTCTGGTTTGTTGCTGGAACAGAAAGGCAGAGAGCAGGACAGGGCAGATGACTGCTGTGACTGTCTCTATGGAAGCAATAATACCATCCGTTGTTCATGCAAAACATCTTTCAATAACATGAACCTAAACTGACTCATTATTTACCTGCTACTAACGGCACTTTTGATAAGGCAAGAATAAGTGCATGTGTGATTATATGCTTGCAAAGTTAATGGCATCAAAACTTTACGATAACCATTCTAATATTTTGAGTTTGTAGCTTTTAATAGCATGCAAACTGGGTGCTCACAACAGGAATATGCTGTGGTATTCATTAACAAGGGTGAATTGTCCTAATGTGGGACACTGCCTAATGTACCAATGAATGCCAGTGAAACTATAAACAAATCAAAGCTGTACAGCCATGTGATCAAAATATATAATAATACTGGGGGTGGATTTACCATGTTGGCTTAAATTGTTATATATTACAGAACTATATGTTCCGTCCACCCTATATGTGTACTGTATACGGTATACGATGTATAGTACATGTTGTGCTATACGTATACAGTATATGTTATATAGGTGTGTTGTGGTATTAGTAGTGAGAACCAGAGGGATTCGTGTCTGCTGTCACGTTCCTCAGCAACTGCTAACAGCCCCGCTACTCAAACGCTGGTTATTCACAGCCCTACAACCGAACAAAAACACAGTCACGGGGTAAAACACACCAAGAATTGCATCCTAATTTAGTTTTTTACAACTGTTAATGTTCACAAAGTTGTTATGCTCTTTTTTTGTAGATATTTCCGACATGAGACAAAAATAGTGCACCGATGGAAGCAAGGTTTTTTTCAACAAAAACAGTCGGTAAGTGTGCCATCACAAAATCCCTTTTTATCCCTTTTTTGGTGTTGTTCCCCCATTTGTACGTTTCATTGGATAAAACTGTGTGTTAAACGTCTATGTATGTGTAAACTCTTCTAACAGAGATTATTTTATGATAGCTGCTTTATAAAAGACGACACGGTTTATTTGAACCCAAGACATCTCTGTGCTATTATTGTGTTAATGTAAATCCTTCCTAAATTAGAAGTTCAGGATTTTATCACAATGTTCCACTTTTCTGTTCTGGCTTCACGTTCTCCACAGCTGCAGACTAAACTGCTGGCCTGGTTCTCTAGAAATGTTCTACAGGGGAACCAGGATAAGCTGTCTGATATTATGTGTTGCATAAGGGAACAAGTCAGTTAACTGAAGACACTCTTGCCTCATAACATTGAAACCAAACACAGTAGATGTATATTTAAAAGCATCTTGTATACAACTCAATATTTTTACATACTTGGGTTCATGAACATTATAAAAACTGAGATTTAAATTTTCTGGATTTAAGTACTTTAAACTACTTTTGAAATCAATTGGATAAAACATTTCCTAAAATATCTCTCTGCTGTTTGAAACTTTAGCCAAATTATGTATTCTTCCAGTTTAGTGGCCTAAATTTTATTTTGTTATGTAACCACAACACTGAAAAACTAACCTGTAAAGCTCTCTGCATTTC
>JBAJNP010008494.1:0-20123 GCA_036877545.1 Yasuhikotakia modesta
GATGATGTTGATGCAGTGATGATGTTGATGCAGTGAGCTACATGCAGTAGTAATTTAAACACAAGGCAATCAAGGTTTGGGAAATGAAAGAGTAGAGTACCGAGAACACTGTGGATCAGGAAGTGGGTGACACAGTAAGCTGTTGAGACACAGACTCCACGCCAGACAGCTTTGCCACTGGCTGTACAGATGAGCCGCTTCATGGTCCAAAACTATTCTTCCTCTTCCACTGAGTAATTTTCTTAGCTGGAACAGTGTGTCTAAAAACCCACCCAGAACATTCCACACATTTCAGCATTAATGATACAATTATAAGTTCTTTTAAAGTCAAAACAATTTATTGATGTAAAATGATGCCGGTACACTTTTACAAAGGTTCTTAAAAGGTTCTTATACTGTGATGCCACAAAGGAACCATGTTTGGGTCCCCAGTGAACCAAAAATTCTGAAAAGAACTTTTCTTTCTTTTGTTTTTTAGACTAAAGAACATTTTCTGCAAGGAACGTTTGTGCAGCAGAAAGGTTCTAAAGAAAAATGGTTCTTCTGTGGCATCCTGAAGCACCTCTTCATTCTAAGACTGTACCTGTGTGTGTGTTTGACTCGGTTCTGCATGTTCCATACACCATCCCCAGCAGGAGAGCCCAGAGATGCAGCAGACTCGGCTGAGGCTGTGCGTTTACTAGCCAGTAACGTGTCACAAAAACTTGAAGCTGCAGATGAAGCGGGACGCCTCTGACAGGGGCGGATGGCACCCCCAAAGTGTCCAAGAGAACCTGAAGTCTCAAGCTGTGCGGTTCCTAAAGACATTCCACCAACACATGAAACGTAAGTTCTGTTAGCGGAGATTAAATGTTCTGACATCAAGCCTAGCTTGTGTTAGCAATTATTACCTGGTGTAATGTTTCCAGTTTAAGCCCCTTTATCACGCTCGTCTCTGTAGCTTTAACTTTTATACTGATTACAAGCAATTCTTCTCGGTCGTACTCTGTTACGTAGCACATGTCTGATGACCCTTCAGCGCCTGACACTGTTTGTTCTTTCCCCAGCAACAGTAAACCGTACAGCAGCTGTCGTATGGGGCGGGACACCTGGCTGCTGCTGGACAGGCTGAAATCTTCTACCTGAGGCCTCATGAACATTTTTCTCAGCAGCAGAACATCTATAATGTTGGGGCTCATCTTGGCCTCCAGCAGCGGCCTCAGGGTCCAGGCAGGAAGAGCTCTCAGCGCTTCTGTGAAGGCTGGTGAGGGTAGCACTTCTGAGTGGAAGAACTGGGCCAGATAGCCACTGGTCAGCTTGTACTCTCTCATGCCCTTGAACAGAGTTTCACGGGTGACATCTCTCTCCCGTCTGTCTGTTATTACATTGAGAAGATCTTCTGCGGCCGCCTCTGGCTTTTGAAAGCTGGATAACCACTTCAGCAGCCTGTCGATCTCCACATCTCCACCGCATATTGAACGGACCTTACATTCGATATCTGTGACGTTTTGCAGCTTCACGTAGTCGTTGCCTAAGATGCAAGCAAAGAGCGGGAGCAGCTCTCTGTTCATGTTGTTGAAAGACGCACAGAATCGTTCCACAGTAAAATGTTTGGCTGGAATGTATTTGTTTTTAAGTCTGTCCTCTCTGATGTTTCTCCACTCAAAATTTTGGATTGGGATGATTCCCGCAGGAAGGTCGAATATATAGAAGTCACTGTCGTTGGACAGAACCGGACAGTTCCACTGTTTAGCTAAAGCAGCAATTTCCCAATCAGCCTCTTCAATGCACTGAACAAGCGGTACCGAGAGTTTCTGAAGCGTCTGTCTCCACACGTTTTTAATCAGAAGGGGATAAACCGTCCCTCTTTGGTTTGTTGACAGCATGTTAGCCTGCTGTATTTTGTCCAGATGTCGAGTTTTGAGGGTCTCAAATTTTTTGTCTGTGTGGTCAGACCCACCGTCAAGCACCACAAATGGGTGAATGTCACAGTCTTTGAGGTTCTGGAAAAATTCTGTGATTACATCCTCAAAGACATCATAATCTCCTCCGTGCATCTGATCCAGTTTACAGTCAACGTGCAGAACATACAGTAAATTGCATCCATCGATAATCAAATGACTGTTTCTAAACTGCAAAAACCTTAAATAATGATTATTGCTGTTTTCAATGTAGGTCTTCAGTCTTTTAACTCCCATGATGAATATTAATGCCCTGAAAGAGTTAAAGTATTTACTGTATACAGGTTTAAATTTACTGTAAATACATACAAAGGATATGACCTGTATATATAAGATAAGATGCAAGTAATCCGAAATAACTTTTGCATTGTTTAATGATTTAATCTCTGAATTAAAAACAAAGTGAAATATAAAGAATGAAAGACGACTATGAAGAGAACTTACCGAATGATAAATGGGGGTGTGAGTGAGTGTGAGGAAGAAGAGTTGCGTGAGTGTGAGGAAGAAGAGCTGCGTTAGTTTGACGGAACTGATGGGAAAGCGAAACTTAAGATCACGTGACAGTCTTCATCAGAAGCGAAAGGGTGACAGACAGAGTCGCTCACATACAAACACATGTTACACCATCAGTCTTATCATCTTACCTGAAATCCTTTCAATGACGAGTTTTACTTTGGGTTCAGGACGTGCATGTTATATTTTAAATATATGTGCTTCTGTTTTCTCTTGTATTGCTGTTATATCACAGAGAACAAACACATACGCAACAGGCATGTCTTTATTTCTTACTTTTATTACTCACATCTTTATTTATTTAGTAACTTTCATACTTTTCGTTTTGCAGGCTTATTTTGTAAAGTTTGTGATTTTGGTCACTTCAGTAACATGACAGATCAGTGTTAAAAACTGTGAGTTTATTAAGATTATAAGATGAATAAATGATTAGATCTTCATTTGTTGGGTCAGACCAGGAAACGTCTGTAAACACAAGATCTGCTCACATGATCACATGTGTTCTGTAGAGCTGCAGTGCTTGTAGTTTGAGTTTAACTCTGAAAATAACCTGTAGTTTTGTGTTACACAACAAATGAATAATATATGAATAATCATATAAAAGCATGTGAAGATGTTACCAACAGTTTTATTAAAAAATGTTGATTTTCTCGTCCTCTTTTAGCAAGACGGAGCCTTTGGATATGAGAGGGTAAGTTACTGACTTTAACTGAAATAAACACATTGTGGAAATTAAACACAAAATGGATCAATTCTAAAGTTAAACCTAATTTCTAACAGATGCTCTGTCATCTGTCATCTGATCACTCATCCTGTTTGTGACTGAACATGACAATGGCTGTCTGATGCAATCTTTTCTATAAGGCAGTTGGACCTTTTTTGAATGACAAATATGCTCGACTATAAAGAAGAGGAGGCAGAGCAGAGAGGATTCGGTCCAGTGAAAGGAGGGCTGGGGTTACGTTCATCAGGTAAGAGATTCTGTCATCTGAAAGATTATAATGCTGCCAGGAATTTAATCAGTGATCTTTTGTTTTCTGTTCTTTCAGAACATTTTATAGTTTTATACATTTTATAAAACTCTTTACAGTTTTATAGCTGTAAATGATTTACATGACGCCTGCATTTTATTTCCATTGCGTATTTGAATTTTGTAATTCATAATGAAAAGCACATTTAATGACTGTATTGAATATACCTACATTACATCGCCGTATATGCTGAGAATGTTGAGTTTACTGTAAACATGAACAAAACGTTTATTTCAGAATCTATTTCAGAAGTAATAATGATGGAATAAAATCTGACGTCTGTTTGCAGATCAGGTCATAAACGTTAATGTGATAAAGATTTTGAGTCATGTTGACTTTTCTGCTGCTCACGGTGGCGTTTGGCCGCGGTAAGAATCCTTCATGTTGTGAATACATACCATCTAATCCTGTAAAACAACATGGCAGCATTTTGAAAACTGTTTTAAATTGCAAAAATAGAAAATTATGTTTATCTTTTCTTTGTTTATTGAAGAGTTTGTTGTTATATTAATGTCTCCTGGCGGGATAGGGCAGTCACTGGTGGGATACGGCTTGCAGTTCATCACAGCGTTCCCAGAGAACGTTGGTTTCTTACAACCGTTTAATGCACAGAACTCTCTCAACTTCACGGCTCTGTACTCCGACACTGAAGTTAATGTCTACTACAAGGGCAGTCTGATACACAGCACCACACTGCAGGACGATCAGACAGAGAATTACATCCTGCCTGCAGATGTTGAGGTATCTGAGCTGACTCAGGCCCTGAAGTCTGTGAGGATCGTCAGCTCCAAACACATCGTGGTGACGTCCATCACTGAACAGGGTGACAGCGTGCAGAGCAGCGTTCTTCAGCCGTATCAGAATCTGGGAACGTATTACAGCGTTCCTTATCTGAATTACACGGAGATGCTCATAACGTTCTCTCAACCAGCAGAAACCACGAGCAAGAAATACAGTTCCTTCAGGCTGATGGTTATTAACACACAGGGTGTAAACAATAATATCACAATTTTAGGCTATAATATAATTAACAATGTGTATTATACAGCATATCAGAGATTTGTACTCAGACCCTATGCCCTTCTCCAGCTACCACTCAATGGTTCAGAATTAGCCGTATACAGTATTTATAAAGTGGCTGTGTTGATGTCCCACCCCTGTTTCAAAGCAACAAACTGCAAATGCAACATGGTGATGAAACAACTACATTCCATCTCTCAGGGCGGCTTGAGATTTATTGTGCCCTTACTAAACAACAATCAATATCTGCATATGAAAAAATACTATGGGGAGACGACGCAGAGCAGTCTGGAGCCTGTGCGGTCGACTCACGTCGTCAACACAAACATAACATCCTTCTTTACCCTCATCAGCCCAGGCCTGATGATTAATGCCATACCAGAAAACATGTTCTCTGCCTGCTACCAGGTGCACAGCATGATGGATGGCAGAGTGCTTGTGATCGCTCAGACCGTCAGTACATCTCAGGTGCACATAGACAACGACCCAATGGTGTCTGACGGCTGGACTGCTGTTCCTGGTACAAATTACTCCACAGCATCCGTGTCCCTCAGTGGCCGGCATCTCATCTGGCATCCGGCTTCCAAAATCGGGGTGTACATGCTGTATAGGATGGCCAGCGGAACTCTGTACGGAGGCCCGGCGGTGTCCTTATCTGATCAGCCAGGTAAAGCAGTGATTCTTGCTCTTTAAAAGGGTGGAGATGTTTGTGTGTGTGTGTGTGCATATATATATATATCTACACATATAAACAATCACATCATGTGTTTGTGCTTTTAGACCCCAATGGCTGTTTCTTCCTCCCCCCTGAGTTCACAGTCGGTCCGACTCTGATGTCCTGGACAGAATCTCTTGAGTTCTGTCTGTCCATCAATGCTGAGCTGATCGGTCCAACCACAGCGAAGGCTTACGGGATGTTGAGCAGCGTTCTGAAGAAACTAGCCAAACAGCAGTACTGGATCGGACTGCGGCGTCAGCTGCTCACATTAGAGTGGTTCTGGTACAAAGGTGAAGAGCTTGTTGAACTGAACTACACGCAGTGGAGCGCTGGAGAACCGGGCGATCCTGGGATGGGCATGTGTGTGTCCGTGATGCCGAACATGACCTGGAACGCTCTGCCCTGCTGCACACCGCTGACACCCATCTGCTACACACCACCCTCTTAACCCCTGTTGTGTGCTTCTGAACAATCCACACTGGCAACGTAAATAAAACTTTCTTTAGCCGTTGGGAAAGACTGGTGGGGTTGTAAAAAATGTAGAGTTAAAATAACATTTGTAATGTCATTACTTGATGATATTGTGGCGTGTGTTACAGTTCATAACTACATACTGTTACATTCTACTCAGTTTGTTTACTTGTCACATATACAGTCATTCATAAGAAACATGGACACCTTCTATTAATAGAAAATTAGCATAAGAAAAAATAAATGGGTAAGATAAATATAAATGATGTAAATAATATATTATGTAAATATACCAACAAACTTCAGCTGTCAAAAGTTTAGTTAAGCTAATAAGATCTGATTGAAATTGTAATATGTACCAGTGACATTTGTGTTCAGTTGACATGGGGAAGTTTACATTAAAATGATGACTCTGTATATTGTTTGTAGCCTATATCTCATTTACATGAATACATAACTATATTGTTCACACGGTTCAGCTTGTACACATTGTATCTGATCATTACTGTAACTGAGGACATGTTGACAGAGCAGGAGAACATGAGCCGTAATTCAGTGAAGCTACAGGCTGGGATGTTATTCTGTCTCTCCTGTCAGTGGCTCATTATGCAAAGTTCTGGGGGGTTAAAAATGGTTTTGAATACAAATTGGGCATGTGTTGCACAAAACACACACAGATGAGGAGAAAGTGTTCAGAGAGAGAGAAGATTCAGGTGAGTCCGACGACAACGCAGTGAATTAAGATGGTGTGAAATCATAGAAGGTCCAGAATATTTGGTTTATTTAGCTAAAGAAGAAGAGTAATGAAGTAGGACAGAAGTAGGACGTATATTAATAATCTTTTGTCTGTCAGGTGTAAGTTGTGTAGCTGTTGACAGATTTCTGTGAACTTTTCCTCTTGTCTGTGAGGTAGTTTGTCTGTTAGAATGATAATGACGGTGTAAAAACGCCTGTTTACATGAAATCCTAGAACAGATTTTAATTTATTAAAATTGATGTTTTGTGTTGTTTTAAACTGTAAGATTTACCTAATTTCTCTGTTAAAAAAAACTTGAAAAACGAATTAGTTTCTTGTCTTTCCAGTGTCTTTCTTGTGTTTCTACAATCTTTCCAGACTGTAATTTTCAATTTTAAACTATGAAACAACAATAATCTTAAAAACATGAAACATAAACACAAACTATTTTCATTTAAACTACGTTCTTCTGTGATTATATTCGCTGTATGGTTAATAATTTAATGAAAGAAATTCATGAGAGTGTGAATTAAAAACTTATTTTAATAGTCCTCATGCCTGTGGAAACATCCATGAAATTTGTCACGTTGTTTGTGTCTCTTACAGCAGGTCTGATATAAACTAACTGCTGTCTGAACAAGTGATGCTGTCCGCTGTGCTGTTTATGACGCTGGTTTGCTCAGGTAAGTCTTCATATGGTGGGTTGGTAATCTTTAGTTAACTTGGCAGATGTTTTATCCATAGCAACAATACAGTCAAGCTATACAGTTTATCTTTAGTGACTTTTGTGCGGCTAATGCAAACCATAAGAACTAGAAGCTGTATTGACGGTGACTGATGTGTTGACAGGCAGGTCATTGGTGAACTATGGAAAAGATTTCATCACGACCTTTCCGGAGAACATTGCCTTTTACCACACGCAGGATTCCTGGAACACACTCCAAATCACAGCTTTCTATCACGGCACGCAGGTGCACGTGACCATCAACAACACCAACGTTTGTGACAAAATACTGAATTCTGGACAGACTCAGAATGTCCGTTTCCCGGTGCATGCTGGGAAATACAGGGCCACCCCCTTCCTTCATGCGGTGAGGGTTGTCAGCAGCAGGTGGGTGGTGGTGCTGTGGAGAAGCCAGCGGGGAGACAGCGTACAGACTAACGTTGTTCCGCCTACAGAAAACCTGGGCCAGCGTTACTTCATACCTGCTCTGGATTACAGTGAAATGGTTGGTTTGTATAACAGTGTGAATCTGTCAGCTAACACAACACACAATGCGTTCAGACTGATCCTTATCAATGCTGTAAACGTTAACAACGACGTCCGCGTCTGTACGGCTGGTGTGAGAGAGACTAACCTGTCCCTGAACCCTTACCAAATCCACCAGGTGTCCACCAACGGCTCTGAGGTCACCGTGTCCTCCAGTGAGAAGGTGGCTGTGCTGCTAACCCACCCGTGTGTGGAAACACCAGGATGTGGATGCAACCTGGTGGTGACCCAGGTTCTGCCCAACAATCTGTGGGGTGAGAAATTTGTGATCCCGTCACTAAGAAATGCAGGCAGCACTTGGCTGCATGTAAAATTGTCATCAAAGGTCACGTTCAGAGGCCTGGACCTGCATCAGGACCCCCCGCTGGTCTCCTTCCCCTACCTTCAGGAGGAATCTCAGTTCCTTGATGCACAGGAGAAGATTCCCCTCAGGGTTGTGAGCCAGGGTTTCATCTTTGAGGTCATTCCTGAGAGCAGCTTTGCAGCCTGTTACCTGGTGCAGCTGAACTCCAGCGAGGCTGAAGTTGTGGTGGTCGCTGAAAAAGGCCAGAAGAATGATGTGCACATAGATGGGGACTCGCTTTCATCCGCCTACTGGAAACTCACCAACTCAAAGTACAGCTCAGCATCTGTGTCTCTGACTGGTACACATGTTATATGGCACCCCAACTCAAAGATCGCAGTCTATATGTTTGAGAGAATGGAGAACGGGAGTCTGTACGGAGGGGCTGCTGTACCACTGAGTGATGTGGCAGGTAAAACAAAAATATGACGATAACATTAGTGACAGTCAACACAATAACATTAGTCAACACCAAAACATTAGTTAACACAATAACATTAGTTAACACAATAACATTAGTTAACACAATAACATTAGTCAGCACAATAACATTAGTTAACACCATAACATTAGTTAACACAATAACATTAGTTAACACAATAACATTAGTTAGCACAATAACATTAGTTAACACAATAACATTAGTCAACACAATAACATTAGTCAGCACAATAACATTAGTCAGCACAAATGTCCTTTTTAATTCACAATGGAACATATTTCACTGTAAAACAAGATATTTGATTAGGGAAATCAGCAGGGCTGAGCTCAATACATTATGATAGATGCTTTAAGAGCAGGTTTGTTAAAAATATAAGGGCTTAAAAATGATTAAGGGCTTTAAATAAATTTAATTTAAAAGGATAATTTTAATTTTAATTTCACTCAGATGGAAAACATCTCCCTCATTTACTCACTCATTTCTCACTGTTGTTTGGTTACCAACAATTATCTTCTTTTGTTCCTCAAACAGATTTTACAGGTTTGGAATGATGTGAGTAAATGATGGAATAAAATGTTTAACAGGAAGTTTACCAGAATGTTGAAAAAAAAGAATGTAAAGTGAATTGAACAGGATTTAATATCATTGTGAATGTAACGCAATAGAAATGTTGTGTAACTCTTGCCAGCGCAGATCTCAGGGTGTCACTTTATGCTTGTGTGCACAGATCCAGACGGCTGTGTGGTGGAACCGGCATCATTTCTAGCCGGTACTGATCTCATGACCTGGCCCGAGTCTCATCAGTACTGCCTGAACGCCACGTACCAGCTGGCCACGCCCAACAGTCCCGCCGTCCAATCAAAGCTGGTGGACCTTCTGCAGAAAGAGGCTCATCATGGAGACGTGTGGATCGGACTGCGGCGCTGTTTGCTCACACTGGACTGGTACTGGCAGGCGGGTAATGAGAGCCTTCACAACGTGAGCTACACGGTTTGGGCCGCCGGACAGCCGGATGTGCCCCAGAAAGCCATGTGTGCTTCCGGCCATCTGGATCCAAACGGACACTTTAGCTGGAGGAGTCTGTCCTGCTGTAACAAAACAAAACCCATCTGCTACAGATCAGCCGACACGTTCACTCACATCTCCTTCACAACTCTAGATGATGTGCTCTTCACATTTTAACAGATTTTAACAACATTCTCTTCACAGTTTAACACAATCTGACCCATCATTTGCTTTCTTAATAAATGCATCTATTTTTAGTCATTTTGAATCTATATAAATGACACATGTAATGTAGCTGTTACTGTTTTAGAGTTTGCTGTGGATCAGTTATATTTATTATTCTCTGACTTAAATAAAAAAAAGTGAATGTCAGATGCATTTTCTCACACATTATTATTGTAAGAATTAGACCATTAAACAGATTAAACACAATGTGAGAACTGTACAGTCTGATATATGTTTGAAATATGATATAAATTGTACGAACTGTATGAACACATGAGAGAGCAGCCGCAGGGTTAGTGTTTAGATTTGGGTTCACTGATTTGGATATTTTTAAACACAAAATAACTGTGATAAAATGCTTGAAATCACAGAGAAAATCACGCTTTTAAATGCAGCTGAAAACATTTGGTGAAGGTTTAGTGTGATAAATCATTTGTAGATTTTTGTCAGAGGGAATAATGTTTTTAATCTACAAATCATTTTAAAATGAAGCGTTTACACTGAATTCCTGGTAAAGTCAAGATGTCATGCAAATCTTAAAAGAGACATTTTGAAAGTCAAATTTGTCGGAACTCAAATAAGAACAGAGCTGAGATCAGAACAGAGCTGAGATCAGAACAGAGCTGAGATCAGAACAGAGCTGAGATCAGAACAGAGCTGAGATCAGAACAGAGCTGAGATCAGAACGAGGCATCAGGACACCAGGTATGAGCTAAAATACATTACAGAACTGGACTGTCTAGAAAAGTTGATCAGATTGATTAGAAACTTGCTCTTCTAGAAAATTTATGTTCACCGTTTAAAATATTTCTAAATGATTTTATTTTATAGAAATTACAGCAATATCAGACAAGCACAGATGATAAATGAAACAAATATAATGAAGTTACTCTGTGTCTCAAATACATTTTTTATATATGCACAATATATAAATATTAATATTCTCATATCTGAATATGTTAAAATATTTTTAAACGTATTACTTCAACTGCATAAATATGTGTCGTGTAAAAACTATTATTGTGTCTATTAACACTAATGAACATTTTTACATTTACTGAATTTATTTATTGTAACAGTCAGATGTTATTGAAAACATTCTTATCAGACGTTACATTTTTTGACCTTGAAATGAATGTTTGGTGATTTAGTGAATTACAGCCGTTGTCTCCAGTCATCATTAAACGCTGATGTTAGACTTCTGTTCTGTCTTATATTCTGTTCTGTCTTATTAACTTTATTTTATTGAGTTTTGCTGAATTCTCTTCACTTTAAACATCATTTTGTGATTTTTTGTGTGATCTCACCAAAGCAAGTCATCACATTCACCCTGTAGTGACTTTAATCGTGTTTAAATGAGTTTGATGGTTATGGAGCAATAGTGTCTGATGACTGTAAATGATGCTACTGTAAATACAGTATAAATACAGTATATACATTGACGTGTGTTGTTTGTGTTTTCCTCTGCAGCTCAGGGTGAAGCTACAGTCATGTTTGTTATTCTGTTGACTGTTTCAATGTTCTCCCAGGGTAAGAGAAAAACCTCCAGCCTCATGAGTTTTGTGAACAGAGCGTTGCTTTGCATCTCAACTGATGCTTGTTTTTTTTTTATGTTTCAAAGGTCTTGCAATAGTGAGCTATGGAAACAGTTTCATCACAGCTTTTCCAGAGAACGTAGGATTTTTCTACCCATTTACTTCTAAAAGGTACCTAAGGGTGACGGCTCTGTTTAATGACACCAGCGTAACCGTCTTCAACACCTCGTACAGTCCTGGAATACAGCTGCCAGGCCTGCAAGCCGGCAGAAGCATGAATCTGTCATTTCCAAATGCTGAGTTAGAGCATCTGAACTTCTCCACTTCTTCTGTCCGGATCATCAGCAACAACAACATCGTGGTTCATTCTTTCAGTCAGATAAACTTCAGTCCTGCAAACAGTGTCCAGATGAATGTCGTCCAGCCCACCGCAAATCTCCGCACCAACTATCTGCTCCCTTCGTTGAATTACACAAACGTTCTCACAGCGTTTGGGGTTTCTCCACCAGCCAGCGGACCTAAAAGTTACAGAACATTCAGACTGATCATCATCAACGCGGAGAACCAGGAAAACACCGTTACCATAGTGAAGAAAATATCAGGAAAGTTTCAGGAAAAAATTGTCAAGATTCCAGCATTCCAGCTGTTGCAGATGGAAGCAGATCCTGCGATGGTGGAGCTGAAATCTAGTCATAAAACCGCTGTGCTGTTGACCCACCCGTGTTCAGAAACACAAGCCTGTAGATGCAACATGCTGTTAAATCAGATTCTGCCCACACAGTTTCAGGGCCAGAATTTTGTGGTTCCCTCCATTCCAGATGTAACTCAGAGCCTGTTGCTCATGACATCCAAAGACGACACACACACGCTCACTCATGAAACGTCTCCATTACTGCCCAGTTCCTCAGGGTTCCTGACGCTTGACCTGACAAAGTCTCGGTACGTAAAGGCGTCCGGCAGTGTCTCCCTCAGACTGATCAGCCCGAGTTTCATCTTTGAATTGATCCCTGAAAACATGTTTGCTTCCTGTTACCTGCTTCACTTTTACTCCAGCAATAAGAAGGCGTTTGTGATAGCAGAGACCGACAGCAGAGATGCCCTGCGCACACACAACAGCCTGGTTTCAGGAGCTCAGTGGAAAATCATTACTGGCACTAAATACTCTTCAGCTGTAATAACTCTAACAAACCCAACGGCTTCCATCTGGCATCCGACAGCAAAGATCGCTGTTTACATACTGGAGAAAAGTGACACAATGGTCTATGGAGGCCCAGCCATACCTATAAATGACATACCAGGTAAAACCATTTTCAGTTGTAAGAATGTTTCCCTAACGTTTCCATAACAAAGTGTTACATGTAAAGTTTTAGACGTTATATTAACATTATTGCTTGATTATATTAACGTTATTCAAACTAGTTTTAGTTTTTTTAAATGTCTCTTTAATTAAACATGTAGGCCATCATTTATTGAGCAGATGGATGAAGCTGTTGTGTGTTGGTGTTTTATTAATGGTTAACATTTAATTCATGCTCTCAGATGACAACGGCTGTGTGAGGATCCCTGGAGAATTTATAGTGGGAGAAGAAGCTCTCAGCTGGACCGAGTCCCTGGAATACTGCTCAAGCCAACAGAAACAGCTGGCCTGTCCGTCAGGAGAGGAGCTTCAGACGCAGCTGGTTAACAGTCTCAGCACAGAAGATGTGGACGGATGGATCGGTCTCCGCCGCAGTCTGATGACCACAGACTGGTACTGGCAGAAAGAGTCCTTGACTTCAGCAACTACAGCCCCAGCGGTGACGTTCGTTCACTGGGCCAGTGGGCATCCGCTAGACAAACTGAGAGGCCTCTGTGTCTCGCTGTCTCTGCACGGTAAAGAGGTTTTTAAATGGAAGAGTGCGAACTGTTGTATGAAAAAACTTCCCGTCTGTTACAAAACCCCCATCTGTCTCTCTCTGTCCTCTGTCCCTTACACAGAAACCTTTGCATAGTACATCTCACTGTCACATTTATATTAGCTGCCCGCTGTCTTCTCATGACATTTAATTCAGTTTAACAGTCACAACTGTGATGAATTTAAGCCATACATCACCTGTATCATTTCTGTAGACTGTAGATGTTACACATCATATATTATTGTGTCTGTGTGTGTTTAACAGTAGAGGCAGATGAAGTAAATGTAGTACAGCTTCATTTGAAGAATTCATTAAACCCACATTAGTAATAATAATAAACAAATGTTGATGTTAAGTTTTGTATTGTGCTTTCATTTGATTATGGACTGAAATAAGTCTGGTGTATTTTAACAGAAAACTCATTTTGGAGCTTATGGTTGTTCCTGATTTTAACGCGTGGGGTCGCTGTTCTCATATTAATGACACATCATGTACATTAATCTGATATATAAAACTGCTTGAGGCCTAATAGCTGAACGTTTAAAACGTGATGTAGTTCACTCACACATATTTAATGCCCTTCACTTCAAGCGATCTGCCTTTGGTAACGAGTATGTTTACTATTGAAGGTTGTAGCCCGTTATTAGTAAAACTACATCTACCGTGAACACTTGCGGCGCTTTGTGTGACGTCATGCGGCGCGACACGCGAGTACGGCGTATTATAAACATGTTATTTTCTTAAACTTTATAGTTTGTTTTATGTAACTCAGTGTCGGACCTACAGAGAAACTATCAGCTGTTGCGTACAGAGTAAGTTTGCATTCAGATTTACATGCTTCTGTATTACAAAGTTTAAGTCATTTACAGTATATTGTTACCAGAGGCATGTGTGTTATTTATGTTTTTAATGTTATTTATGTTTTTTATGTTATTTATGTTTTTTGTGTTATTTATGTTTCGAGAATGTTCAGCCTTCACCATTATTTTCTCACTGTCTCCCAAACAGTTTCTTACTGTCTCTCTCCTTTATATTTTGCACTTATTTGCTGCATGTTTGTGTGTTTATGCTGTTTAGTGCACAACATATAACTTATAACACAAACACATCCACACACGTGTGATCTGTCACTGACAGACTGTCACATGATGCTTGTAGATGCAATGCTTTAATGTTGATTATTTGTTTTTATAGCACAACTTAAACTACATAAAGCACGAATCGTGGAGAAGTTTCCCAACCTCTGGAAGTTTGGGTGAAAGATGGGAACAAAACCTGGAATCTGATGAGGTTTGATTTGAGTCGTATGGTGGTGAAAGTTGCAGCTTCCTGGCATAAACCGGTGCATGATGATGATGATGAGGAGGAGGATTTTATATCTAGTGATGACAGATTACTGAAGAAACTATTTCTTTCTGTTGAAATATTAAATAGCAAAAATGGTCTATAATTCTGTAAGTTTCTTTAGGGATGTCTTGGTTATATATATTTAACTTCAATGTTTTTAACAATGTATTTTAAAATGAAGTAATAAAATGTTTATTGTGACCCATGGCCATGTACAGACTGATCTATGATAAATGTTTTCAGAGCAGTCCGTGTTAATCTTTCCTACAGATCTCAAACGTTCCAGTAAACAAACTTGCAGCTTGTATTTTTGCATATGTTTTAGGCATTAAGTACCTGTGCTGGATGTCTGTACAATGAAAGAAGATCTTAGTCATCATGTCTCTAACCTCCATCTCTTTATGCAAAGATAAAGGAAATTGTTCATTTTGAATGTCAAATATATCTGTGCAAGAAAAACAACATTTGGATTAGAAAGACGACTGTGGCCAAACTTCAGATTTTATTTCTTCTTTAAAAAGTTTAATTTGCCAAACAATTTTAAACATAAGTTGAACAAAAGATTAAATAACATATTGAAAATAAAATGGCAGAGATCTGAAGAACTGGTTTATTATGTTTTACAGTTTGGAGTATTTTAAGAACTTTTCTAAATCTAAAATGTGTGTTTAATGACAGAGCTGATGAATGATTCACATTTGTAATATTACAATCATGCATTTTTTGTGCTTTTATTCTGAGTGATTTAAAGTAAACACATGATGTTTACTGTGTCGTGATGCAAGTTTCCTGTAAATAAAACCCAGATCTTAGTGATGTGAGCAGTTGTTGTTGATTCTGAGACGTGGATCTCTGCTGCATCTTATGCAAATACACGTGAGGAGAGAACAAATCAAGTTTGAATGTCAAATATTCCTTTTCTGAATGATCAGTGATCACAGCTAACTCCAGCCAGACAGAGCAAGTGCTTCGCTCCGGATCTGTGAGGTGGGTTTTAATTCATGTTTCTCTTACAAAGTCTGAAACTGATTCAATTTATAATGTTTAAAAGAAAAGGTGTAAAAGAGTTTTTGGTGTAACAAAATGACAAATCGGGCTGTAAAATTGTATTAATTTGTATACTGATGCTTTTAATACGCTCAATCAAAAATGAAATGCCCTTTTAAATCTGATGCTTCTTTTTCTGAAGCATGTTTTATTTTTTACATTTTGGGATTGAATAATCGTCCCTGTACGTCACTTTCAGCACTATAAACAATAAAGTAGAATTGTTATATGCTTTAGTTTATATGCTATAATTTCTCATTTATTCTATAAAATATTTCACACAGTCATCTTTAATTTCTCTGCATGTAAATTTTGTCCAGTGGATTTGAAGAATCAACTGTGAGTTACAGTTAATAATTAATAATTCACACAATTGTTTTTCTTCAGTCTAGAGAAAAGCAGAGAATCACAGGCAGACCCCCGTGAGAGACCCCCGCAGTCATGCTGCCTGTTCTGTTGGTGATGTTCATGTTCAGTGAAGGTAAGTGTTGTGTCATGTTCTCAGAGCTCTTCTGACATGTTGAGTGTCATGTTTTTATTTTTACCCAACAGGGCTTTCAGTGGACAACTGTGGGAGAAACTTCATCACAGCATTTCCTGAAAATGTTGCCTTTTATTATTATAAAACCCAAAACTACCTCAGAATCACTAGCCTCCATCCATCCACAAGTGTCACCATCACGTATCTGGGTGAAGTACAATCAAACCTGAGCACCACATTGACGTTCCCCAGTCCTGGGCAAACCATGAGCTGGAACCTTACGAAGGCAGTTGAAGAACATCGGTTTACACCCTCCAATAAGTCTGTTTTAATCAGCAGTACCAGTGACATCACAGTGCTGTCTGTCAGCGGATATCCAGGGAAATTTCAGTCTCATGTTGTCCAGCCTATTGGAAACCTTGGAACAGCGCATCAAATCCCCACCTTGAGTTTTCCGAGGTTAATGTCGTCTATTCAGCTCTCATTGTTCTCAGAGCCGAGATTCAACTCGTTTAGGCTGCTAATTATTAATGCTGCGAACAGCAAAAATAAAATCACCATCAAAAAAGTGGATGAGAATGGGCAGAGCACAGAGGAAACACAAGAACTCGATCCATACAACATTTTTCAGCTCCAGAGCAACGGTGAGGTTACACAGGTAAATGGGGCAGATAAACTAGCCGTGATGTTGACCCATCCGTGCTTTGAGACCCGGCAGTGCTTATGCAGCATGGTGTTGAATCAAATCCTCCCAAGGCAATATGAGAGCAGCCCTGACAGCTTCCCAGTCCCCTTCAGCTCTGCCGTCGACAGGAAGCAGCTTTTTTTGACCACAGACCAAAGTGTAAAAGTCTTTGCTGGCGCTGTTGATTCCAGCAGCAGTGTTGAGGTGCAGACGTCCGCTGACATCTTGCCCTCACTTCCAGCTTTGAAGGAATCTCAGTTAATTAGCACGACCCGGCAGGTGTCGCTCCGGTTAGTGAGCTCAGGTCTCATTTTAGAACTTATTCCAAAAAGCATGTTTTCTGGCTGCTACCTGGTGAATTTTGGTGAGGCAGGCAGCTGGGCCGTGGTGATTGCAAAGACCTCCAGCACCGCTTTGGTGAAAATGAACTCTGCAGATTTGCCTTCACCAAGCTGGAGCGTTCTGACTGGCTCTGATTTCTCCTGGGCCAATGTGTCGGGACTGAACCCATCCACCATCTGGCACCCTGAGTCAAAGATTGCTGTGTACATGATAGAGAAATCTGAGCCTGATACCATCTTTGGAAGACCAGCAATAATTATAAGCAGGGAACCAGGTAAAGTGTTTGTGTGTGTGCTTTGTACATATTTACATTATAACACACTTTTGATGAGCATCTCAATAAATGACCAATATTTGTGTGTTTTCAGATGTTGGTGGCTGTATGGCATCTCCTGGGTTCTTTCATGTTGGTAATGAACAGCTGAACTGGTTTATGGCCCGTGAATTCTGTATTAGCAATTCATATAACCTTGCGATGATCCTACACAAACAGACCCAGGACAAGTTGGTTAGGAACGGGTCGCTCCCAGAACCCACGGATGGCTGGATCGGTCTGCGTCGGGACATCTACACCAGAGAGTGGTACTGGAGAAAGGAGAGCACGGGTTCAGGGACTGAACCGTCGTTAACCGAGAACATTGTGACGGTCACTTACTGGGCCGACGGAGAGCCGGATGTTCCCGAGAGAGGTTTGTGCGCTTCAGTGTCTCTCGACACGGCTAAGAACTTCACATGGAGGAGCGCCCGCTGTTGTTCTACAAAGAAACCCATTTGCTACAGAAACCCAGTTTATATCACTGTTTGGTAAAAGATGTTGCTTAGTGACTAACTAATCACAAAACATTGAGGTTCAATTTTAATTTCCATTTCCATTTAGAATGTAAACTAATGTTATACAGTAACTGTGCAGTTTTGATCGCTCTGCTCTTTGCTAGTTCTTCTGTTGAGAATAATTTTATGAAACATTTCAACGTTCAAACTATTTGCATTTTCTCTCATTTATGTACATCTGGTGAGTTTCATTAATGGGTTTGAAAGCAGGTTTATCTTTATATATAATGGTGTCAGTATATTAGAGTTAGACTTAGAACCATGTTATCATGTATGTTGTCAAAGATCAAGCAAAACTGTAACCATTTTTACAGAGTTTTATTTTAAACAGAGGTTATTATTAAAGAATGTTAACTTTACTATAGAACTTTAATATAGTTCTGAAGACTTCTGTACAAAATCTGATGTTATTTAAAATCATGACAGATGATATTTAAAAACTGATTTAAAAAGGCTGTAAAAACTGATGATAATAAACATGAAAAAAGATATGAATAAGAATATTATTTTGTTTTAGACATTAAGTGGAATCGTTCTTCCCTCCAAAAGATAAATTCTGGTTTTATTTACCCTTGTGTCGCTGCAAACTGTAGCAGATAAAGCAGTTTTTAAGTTTACATACCACTTTTAAACTCATTTGGTTTCTTTTTAAGCTTAAAAACTCTGCTCTGCTCTAGGAAGGAGGAACTGTTTATAAAATCATTTTGCCTGCTAGATGTTTCAGTCTAGGTTAAAAACAGAAGTTGCAGTCATGCAGCATTCAGCCATCATCACTCCTCATCTCAGGAGAGGAAGTTGTATTTTTAGGATGTATTTTAAGAACATGGAAAAAGATTTAAAAGATCTTTGAAAGGCAGAAACTGCAGACAGATTACAATGAGCAGACAGAACTAATGTGTCAGTCGGCTGCGCTGTTAGCCCTGAACCTAACGCTCCTCTTGATCGCCCACCCTCCCACACCCAGCGCTAGAATGAGCTTCACACCCAAAGCCAGAGCGAGCAGCAGCGTGAGGAGAGAGAGAGAATTGTTTGAGGTTGATGTTTCTTGAACAGGAGGCAGAATGTAGAGCGTGGCTTGATCCTTTCCCAGAGAGTTAGAAGCTGCGCAGGTGTATTGTCCTCCAGCTTTGATGTCCAGCAGCTGACTGGAGGTCCGGTATTGTCCAGAAGCCTCCTGAGAATAAGGCAATTCCGTGTCTTCCTGAAGCAGAGCATCTGCTGCTATCCACTGGACATCAGGCAGAGGAGAGCCCTGAACCAGACACACAGCCTTCAGACCAGACGTCTCCGTCCCCTCAGCTGATAAACCCAGGATACGTGCTGCAGCTGGAGTAATGAAACCACAGAACCACAGATGTTGGTCACCCCAGTCTAAAAACACTGCAGGTTAACTAGCTTTGCCATCTTCATTAATCCATACTGCTGTTGCTCTCATAACGTCTCTTTAAGCAGTAAATGACAGGTGAGAACGACAGATACAAAGATCTGAGGAACCTTTTATGACCATGCAGCTTCAACAGGAGACATATATTTATCTAGACCACCTTCTGAGTGATGCTATCAAGATGTAAAGAGATTTTTACCAGCATAAAAATTGCCCACCTTTATAATGTACAGTATGCATTAAACCCTAACCAGTAAGCCTGCATACTAAACAGTGTCGTGTTTGTTGTATAGCTTTAGTTGTTTATTTCTTACCCTCCACTCTGACCCGAGAACCCAGTGTGTTCTCAAAGCTCACCCCAGGATGCCCGTGCGACGCGGGCAGCTCGACGCGACAGTAATAGCGCCCGCTGTCCTTCAAAGTCACGCTGTTGATCCGCAGGGAGATGTCGTGTTGCCGGTGGTCGCCCTCCAGGCGGTACCGGTGGTCCTGATCCGGCTTGGATTGGCACTGCTGGCTGTTGTTCAGGCTCGAACAGCGGAACACAACGCGGGCGGCCCGTCCGTGCCCGAGGGTCCACAGCACATGCATGGAGGTCGGGTGGGTGTGATGCGGGTGGGAGAAGGAGCAGGGCAGCACCGTCGGGTAGCCCTCCACCGCCCTGACCTCCGCGGGCGCCTTCATCGACCACCCGTCATCATCTTTGGTGGGAGCTGTGGACAGAAGTTGGAAGGTCGTGAACGGTGTTTATTGATGCTGTTCATGGGATGCGAGATCCTCACCTGCGGCGTGAATGAGCAGCAGCAGCAGCGAACAGAAGCGATGCGCGTCCATCACTCGTCTGATGCTCTTCATCATCACA
>JBAJNP010008495.1:0-20120 GCA_036877545.1 Yasuhikotakia modesta
ATGTGGTAACAGGAGAGTCAGGAGTATGACGGAAGAGCATTATGATGTGGTAACAGGAGAGTCAGGAGTATGACGGAAGAGCATTATGATGTGGTAACAGGAGATGGGTGCTTGTCAGACTTGGACTTGGTTGCTTGGACACGTGGTTGCATGAGGAAAGGCCTCTGTTGACACGATGGTGATTGGTGGAGATGTTTTTTGGCTTCATATGGGAAGCCACTGAGGAGGAATTGTGGAGCTTGTAATGATATTTTGGTGTTCTAGACAAAAGCAAAATCACATCATATTATTAAATGAAAAACCTCACAAACTTGCTGAATTATTTGGGTATTTATAAAAAACACATTTATAAGAAACAGGCACCTAAATGTCACCCTCCCAACCCCCCATCTCACTCCTTCACAAACTGCCAGTTGTGTTCAGTAAATGAGCGACATCTGATTGTTCCCTCACAATGTGTTACTGGATCCTTCTCTAAAACATTAACCTATTCTGTTCCTCACTGGTGAATTTAAGAAGCAATTTTAAACTCTGCTTTTTCACACACACACACACACACACACACACACACACACACACACACAAAGCACAATATAACTATTATTCCCTTCAAGTTTCCACACCCAGATTATAACAAGTTTGAGTCATATAAACTATCTTTGTTATTTTGTGGTGATTTTGTGTTGTTTTTGAAATGATTATTTTTATATAATTCATGTGAATGAGGACAGATGATATCAAAGAAGTAAGCCTTTTTCCACAAAAAAAGTCAAGAACTGCAATAAGGCGAGTAAACAATGACAATGTGTGATTTTGGGAAACAGCCCTTAACTACCGTATGAACTACTGCCAGTCCATCTGCTACAGCCGACGACAACAACAAAAAGAGAGTGACTTTACTCTTTAGTGTCCTTGTGTTTGGCAGCAGCTTCATGCTCGGGCATCACGCTGTAGAATGCAGCACCACTGCAGATACTGTAGCTCAGTTTATTCACTTGTGACTGCCTCTTTATACTGCCCGGTGGGCGGCCAGGGCTCACCTTATAACCTGCAGCCTTGGTTGTGCCCAACGGCCGCCCCGGGCTGGTTTTAAATCCTGCCGCTTTGGTTGTGCCCAGTGGCCTGCCAGTGCTGGTTCTGTAACCGGCTGATTTAGTCGTCCCCGCTGGCCGGCCACGTTTCCCACATTTCCTGGACAAAACCTTCTTCTCAGAGTCTGTGGAGTTGTCATTTTCCTGAAGACCTGCAGGGCTCTGGACTGGAGGCTGGTCACGACAGTTCTGCCTCTGGCATGCTGTGGGGTTTGGGCTGATTTGGACCGGAGGGGTCAGGTAAGCAAGACAAATCTGCCTTGAGCGTTGAGGAGGCAAAGATGGATGAAACTTGGTTGAGCACAGATCAAAGTGACTGGCTGAGAGCCGTCTATCCTCTGCTAAACATGAAGGCCTGTCCCCAACGCAGTAATCCTCACTGCTACTGGACGCCTGTCGCATCATCTTCTGTTGACAGTAAAGTAAGATTATATATGGATATATTTGTATTTATATATACACAAACATAAAATCAATTTCCTGCCAACACAGAGCAGGACATATAGAGTAACTTTATTCGTGTTGCTTTGATACAGTCTATGTCTGAGTACAGATACATAATTTTGGTGCTAATGTTAAAGAGTGCACTTGCATGTCAATGGCCTAAAGCTAACAGACATGAAAAACCAAACCTCTCAAATCCCTCACTTTAATTTCGTAAAAAGCTTGTTTGAAGTATTTCAAACTATTTGAACTATGTTTTTTTAAATATTCATAAATTGTGTCACGCATTGACTTAAGAAAGATCACGCATCCGTCATTTAATGGATAGCATGTTTTTAATTGATGTATAACATGAAAAGGCACAGAAGTGTTGTGAACATAACAAAGCATTCTCTTGTCTTTTAGATATCGTTTACATAACTGAGTGAAGGCGTAAGATTCATTTTGTTACAATGACCAAACATTTTCTATGCAAAACCTATAGAAACATCAAATTAAGGACAGGAGCAATAACTATACCTCGCTTAAATGTCGACAGCGGAACGGAAAGGGTTAAATTTCACATTTTAGTCCCATTTTGATGATACGGAGGAATTTTGACCGCTTATGATCACATCTCAGATTGATTGAATCGTAAGAGAATGACGTCGATCAGGAAATGTATTCAAAGTTTCTGCTTAATGTAAGAGATGCTTTAGAAACGAAGCAGCGGCCACTGATATAAATATTAAGAAATCAAAGAGAAACGCGCATGCGCTTTCAGTGAAGCGCTACTAATAGTATCACGGATTTAATGACCGTTAACGCGAAGTTTACTTCGTCAAGTATAATGTGTGGACATAAATGTTTTATTTTTTTTTTAATATTAAAGTGTATCAGTAAAGTGTATCAGTCTCACTTTGCCTGTAAATTATCTCTGGATCGTGGCTGAGGCAGCGCTGTCACATGTCCTGTGTTACTTTTCCCCGCGCTGGTTGGGATGAACCAATCACAGTAGTTTGCAGCTGCTACTAAAGGCAACATGCGTTTCAGCCTTATTTGAACAGATCAGTTGTCACACTTCCGTTGCAGAAGGGTTTCAGCACCGTTTTCTGCTGCACTGCTAACGCTCAGTTAAACTGACAACGCATTGACAACAGATTGACGCGAGAAAAGAATTTGTTGTAATCTTATCATTTGAATCTTGTAATTTGTTGTCAAAAGAAGAATGTGATCATATGTACAGGTCCACTGCCGTAAATCTGAAGTGTTCGTCTTACCCTGTTTATAAGCTTCACAGTAGCAAGAACAAAACAATGTTGATAAAACAAATCAGAGTTACATAAACTATGTGACAATAGAGCTTCTTGACAAGTATTTCCTGTGCTAATAAAACAGCCAACTGTTCAAACCGCTCACTTCTTTACTAGACCCTATGAAGCAAATGACATTTCTGTCAACTACTGGGGATGAAACCAATGAAAATGAGTGAATGATTTCAGACACGGAGTGCTTCTCAATCCTCAAACGGTTCCTTGTTTCCTCGCTCCTCCATCCTCAATCAAAGTCAGCCATCTTAAAGGAACATCTCAATTAATTACTATAATTACGCCTTGAGAAGCCAAGAGGTGTTTGGTTTCGGAGTAGGTGGATTTTGACTCCAAAATTTTTTTACTCCTTTTGCCTTCAGGATTTACAACATTGAGTACAGAAGTAAATCACAAAGCAGAAACAACTAATTAAAACCTTAAATCTTAAAATGATGCATATGAACATTGTTCTGCTACAAGTTTGGAGCTGACAGGTTTTCCCTCATCTTGTCTTAAAACTCACCTCAGAGTTGACCAGCTGCACAGAGATGCATCCGCATTTGCTTTAGTGTCCCACCCACAGGCTTACCTTATACGAACTTCACAATATGGTTTTTGAGCCTATCACAACATTTAAAAATGGGCTTTGGGACTTTAGGACTATTGAGAGTCAGAGAATGGACTCATGGAGTAACTGAAGGTATAGAGAGGAATCTAGTGCTGCAGTGCAGTCTGGCTATCTGGCTCTTATTAATTCATAATCAAGAAGTAGAGAAATATGACACTTGGCAACAATTAATTACTATACTTTCATTACAGTAATAAATACAGTACTGTGATTTGTATTACAACAAGTATTAGACTACTGTAACAGCATTTATCTTGTGTAATGTAAAATAAGGACATTGTTTGTTCCAAAAAAACATTTATTGTGAAAATATTGTTTTAAAATGTGAAATGCAGAAATAATGATTAAAATTTATATTTTTCATTTGGAAACATCTACAACACCAATTTCCTTTCTGAACATATAATAAATACCAAATTAATATATTTGTTCAATTTGAATTCAAAATGTACAAAACAAAATATATTCTGTAAATGTATGGACCAGAACTGGAGTTGAGTCTTTCAGACAGTGGAGGAAATGTGTTATTAATGTAAAAGTTAACAGGCAAGACTGATGGTTTGATGACAGGCAGGATTGGCTAAATCAATTGATCCAATCAACCTGTATTACATTACAATAATTACTGTTATCACAATAATCTGATGTGTGTCTGAGAATAGCAGGTGAATGATCTAGCAGCTGTCTAAACACATTGCGAAATTACATATCTTTTTTAAATGTCCCAATTTTATTGTTCTAACTGATGTCTAACATATGATATTAATATTTTGTCTGCTACATTTACATTAATTAATTTGGCAAACACTTTTATCCAAAGCCACTTACAGTGAATTGTAACCTAAAAAGTGTAACCTAAAAATGTTTACATTATAGGCCACCAAGTCAATTCATTGTGCTGCCTCCCTTATTTACGTGACCACAAATCTTATCATCAGACGTCAAATTCAAATGCATTTCTTCAGCTGAAGGGGTTAAAATGAAGAGTGTTTGGCCCTAGATAAAGATATAAGAAGATATATGACACAGATCAACAGCATAAATGTCCAACACAAGTGTGTGATGTGTTCAGCTCTGTTGTGTAGACAATTGAGGATCTCTGTTACAGTACGGCACTGGAGGAGAAAACAACATGCATGATGCACCACTACTACAATTACACGCAATGACAATGAGTTTTTACAATTCTTTATGACAATACATTTTGTATATCTAACCATCAGCATTATGTATTAACTGACGATTAAACTTTTTTCTGCAGAAAAGCGCAGCTCTACGTTCACTTGAAGGCTTTCACAGTGAAGCTATGGGTGTCAGTGAGGTGATTTTTGATCAGGCAGTGTCGGGGCTGCTGTGCGTCCTCGCTGTGCCGTTCTGAGAGGAGGGAATGAGCGGGTTAATGTTTACTCTGAGTTCAGGCCGTAAGCGCCTGCTTCATTTTAACAAACGAATCCGCTGTTATTTGTCGGCCGAAAGTCCCACACGTTCAATGGTAAGACATGTTTGTTTCTTCAGGATCAGCGTGTCTGATGACGTCCAATCACAGGCCCCAGCCGTCAGAGGACCTGCGGCGGTTTATTATGCGCCTCTTCCTGCTAGAGCTTGTATTTGACCAAATAAACATTACGTGTGCTTTCAGAAACCCGAGGTACAGTACGTACAGTAATTTAACAACAGAATCGACACCGAGAACGCAGCAAAATCATGTAACTTGTGCAAATAATTTTTGCTCGTATCAATGTAACTTACAATATTCAATGTAGTTACGTGTGCTGCCAACACGCTCGTCTGTCATCGGTATGAAACAAATGAATCAAAGATGACAGTGACAGCATAATCAATAATCAAACAATAATCGTTAAACTGGCTTAATACGTTTTTATAAATGCACGTAAATCATAAAGTAATCTGAATTATATTTATTCAAAGCGGATTAGCGGCTACGTGTGTAGCTTGTGTTTATGTAGTTGACGGGCAAGCTGTTATTTTTAAGCGCAAGGGTTTTGTCAACATGACTCTATTGATCCAGCAGATGGCGCAAAGAGCCCATCACGTGTGATGATCACGTCTGATGATCACGGCTCATACCTGACCAACCAGAATATATCTGCGATTTCTATCGGCCACGTCGGGAGTGATACACAACACGTGTTCATGTGTTGTTGTTGTTTATTATTATTGTCTATAGTGAATTGATTTGAATTACACCATAAAGAAACTATGATTGTTTCTGCCGTGGAACAAACCATTTTTCTTTAACAAAATGATTCACTTGCTGTATTAATACTTAAACATTTAGGTAAATACAGTCACTATAAAACTGTGCCAAGGTCAGGTAATAATTTAATTAAATAATGAAATTGATGTAAACAAGATAAAAGTAAAAATGATTAATAACAAAAACGTTATGTGAAACTACTGGGTATTTTCTATAATATTTATCAAACAGAAAAATGGTTTATTTTAAATACAGATGTATCGCTCTTGTTTTATGTGTTCTTATTCTTAACATCTGGAGCTGTGAGGTATGTGTAATATGTAGATATTTGTCGTTAGATTTCTCGATGTATTGATTCAGTTAGATGTGCAGCGCTTGCTTCTAAAGATGCCTTCAGACCTAAAGCTGTAAATGAAAGAATATTTAAGTACATCTTCCACCATTTTAATTTAATTTTGCATAATTTCTTTACAATATTGACTCTACTAACACATTATTTGTGCTTAGCTGTTGGGATTTGATTTGTTATAATGGTTTTAAAATATTACAGCGTGTTCTCTAATGCTTTTGTGAAACAATACGACGTGTGAAATAAAAATGTGTTATATAAAAAAATAGTAGAGTAGAATAAATGTGTACTTTTAGTATGACTGTTTTAAACACCTAAAACTGTACAGCATTAACCCAGCAATTTCTTTGATATACAAATTGTTTCTCTTGTGGCATTTTTTAAATGTAACAATCAATGCAGTTTAAAATATTAAAGGCAATGACATGTTTTGTCTGCTAGCCCAAAGTAATTGTTAAAGAAAGCAATCAAAACGTTTTTGTAATTATTGGGGGATATACGTTTTCAGTTTTGTGATCCAATTTTGTACAATCATAATAATGAATGAATAAAAATAATTGTAACCGTGGCAGAAGGTTAAAGATTTATTGTTTTGTTATTTATGGATTGGGGTGTACGGAGTTATGGATAAACTCAGGCTGTACTGTAATCTGAAAACAGTAGCTTTCTTATAAAATATACTTAATGTTTATGAATTTTTTTGAACATGTCTGGTTTTGCATGTAAATAATGTTACCTTTATTATCTCAAAGTCAAAGGCAGTAATTTCAGTCATATACAAGCACAGTGAAACAAAACAATGTTTCTCCAGGACCAAGCTGCTACAGTAACAACACAGAGCTAGAAGAGACATTTTACATAAGTTATCCAGATAAAGTGTACAAGTGCAGACAGACAGCACAAGACAGTACAGTGACCACTGGAACAGACAATGACATAGTGAGTACCAGTGCAGCACTGACCAGTGCACAGTTGTGTATTAAAGTGATTGTAGTGTCAGTGTAAGAGAAGTGCAAATTGCAATCAGTTATTTTGTGTTTAGCGGCTTGATGTTTTTTTGATGGAAAATTGTGGTCGTGAGGGACCGAATGCTTCGGTACCGTTTACCAGATGGCATCACACTGTTACTGTACTTCATCGATGTAGTCAAATCCTTCAGGTGTTTAATGGTGTGATGTTGAGTGGTTGCAGACAGTGCAGGACGCTTACAGTGAGTGTGTGCAGGCCTCAGACTGGCTGCCTGCTGCTGAGAGGGAGCAGCTGCTGACCCCGCTGAAGGCCACAGGCTGGGTGGAGGTGGAGGATCGGGATGCTCTCTACAAGGAGCTGCACTTCAAGACCTTTAACCAGGTGTGTCCTCCTAACACACACCTCCTCTACTGCTCCTCTGCTCTGAACACTGATCTGTGTGCAGTCTCGTCTGCACAAACCTGCTGTTTCTTCACTCTGGTTTCTTATTTCTGCTGCGTCCTGCAAAAGGTTCTGAGCTTGTTGTTTGGTCAAACTGTCTTTTATGGAGAGATATGAATTCTCCTGCAACACATTCCAGTGTCTCTGGCTTTATTAGTTGCAGATGTAAGCTAAGCCACGTTTTTGGAACAAATATTCTCAAACTCTTGTCCATATAAGCAATGAGTAGATGCTGAGAAAGTTTTATTTTTCAAATGAATTTGTGCATGACATCAGTGTGTGTTTTTGTGCAGTTCAAGCTGAAATTGGGTCTTAACAGAGACTGCTTTCACAACAGCAATATATGGACATGTTTTTTGCCTCCATGTTTGAAGCACTAGGCTAGGCCCCCCTTTTTAGCCCCCCACCCCCCAGACTCCTGATTCATGTCACTCTGTATTACCCTGAGTGAGAGCAGAGCCGCTCTTGGCACCAATTAAAGTTTTGATCAAAATGATTTCTTTCACAAACAATCAAATTGGTTAAAATGTTTCATCTGCCTCAGAAAACCACTAACTATCCCGTCAATGTGTATGGTCTTCTGTTGTGCTGGTTTCAGTTCACTTTGTTTGCCTCTGAGATCATAGTTTTCCATTTGCACATCTCTCTAATTTTGGTTCTTTTTCTCTTTAGCATGTTGTTTATTTTGCGTTGGCCTCGTGTTCTGCATGTGCTGGCTTCACTTTGGACTTCAGATAGCACATGTGATGTACAGTAACGTTCATCTGTAATTCAGCACTGTGGTGTTGGTATTAATGTGAAGACTGGAATGTTACACCCAGGAAAGGAACAGTAACAGTGTTTTATAAGTTGTGAATATGTTTAGGTTGAAGTGTGTCATTTAGTTATCTGGAGCATAAAACCATAAACCATTGGCATGACTTTTGAACTCCCTGTTTATCTCAACATTGATAGCAGGAGTTATTTATAGTTAGTTGTTATTCCTGCAAGTCTTTTTGATGCTGCTCGTAAAGTGACAAATTTTCAAGTCAGATGATGGTCAAAGTTAGAAAGTGATATTATTGCGTTACTATTATGATATTGTGTTTATGTAGTTTTGTGATTGTTGTGTATTGATGTGAGACAGTGTAGAATACAAAACAAAACAAGTTTCAGAAGTCATTGAATAATTACCCTGTAAAATGAATTGAATTATTACCTGTAAATCTCACTTAATATGCAAGCAAACATCCTTCTGTTTCAGTGCTGACATCATCAAGTTCTTTAAACCTATTTGTTTCTTTATTTCCACAACGACTCTTTTCTATTGAGGTTGTGTTTAGGAAATCAAACACCTATAGTTAATGGCTATATTCCACATTTGTGGAAAGTGCTAATCATGTCTTTACAGTGAGAAGTTATTTACAGTGTGTCTTACATTGAGAAGCATAACTTACAGTGTGTCTTACATTGAGAAGCGTAACTTACAGTGTGTCTTACAGTGAGAAGCGTAACTTACAGTGTGTCTTACAGTGAGAAGCGTTACTTACAGTGTGTCTTTACAGTAAGAGGCGTAACTTACAGTGTCTTACAGTGAGAAGCGTAACTTACAGTGTGTCTTACAGTGAGAAGCGTAACTTACAGTGTGTCTTACAGTGAGAAGCGTTACTTACAGTGTGTCTTACAGTGAGAAGCGTAACTTACAGTGTGTCTTACAGTGAGAAGCGTTACTTACAGTGTGTCTTACAGTGAGAAACGTAAATGATTTGTTATCGTGCATATAGAACATATAATATCTCCTAATATTAAATATAACCTTTCTGTGATGGGACATATGTAGAGGTACCATCTAAATGAAAAAGCATGAATACATGCCACACAATGTCAGTGCAGCTTTTCTATAGTGCACAGCCTTTCTTTGGACTACATTTGTTGCATTTAAAAAACACACAGGCCACATATTTGTAAGAGCAACCCTATAACAGGAGGTGCTGTGACTCCAGCGTAAACCGATGATAACCATTCTTCAGTGCTCTCTATAGTCTAATCTGTCCTGTGTCCATAAACCCTGTGCTGCTGTACAGAAACTCCGTCTGTAGGTAGGAGGCACATGTGCGTGTAACTACAGCCATATTTCCATCCACTACATGCAGAGAACGCCACTCCAATGTCAAAACGGGCTCATCTAGTGTTTTATGACAATCACGCTGTAATAGCACAAAATGCCTCTAAAGTGGCGTGTAGGAGAGCATGTGGTGGTGTTTCTGATTATTTGAGATGGAGGCCTGTAACATGTCAAGTGTAATTACCTGCTCCTGACAGAGCGGCAGTGGCTGTGGGCTGAGCCGTTGCCTCCGCACAATACAAAGTAAACAAAAGAGCTGGAGAATGATGGTCCTTGACCTCCTCTGAGTGGRAGTCAGAGACAGAACTCCACTGTGTTATTTCCTCCCATTGTGCAGAAGAGYGCCCYGCCGCAGAAGAGCGCCCCGCCGCAGAAAAGCGCCCCGCCGCAGAAGAGCGCCCGCCGCAGAAGAGCGCCCCGCCGCAGAAGAGCGCCCGCCGCAGAAGACCTCCCGCCACAGAAGAGTGTTTCTTGCAAGCGCTCTAATAATTTTCATTTCGTTCTGTTTCACAAAACACTTTCAGAGCAGGGCTGGTTTTGAAGATTGAAGTCAAGTCACATTTTGCTTGACAGACGACTCAGAGTGAAAGTGAAGTAGTTGTATTGTATACATATTGCGCCTCGCTATTTAATATTTAACTCCTAATAGACACTGAGCAAAAGCAGACCATGTGCTTTAATTAGCAGCTGAATCAGGGTTTAGGATTTTGTCAATCACTTTAAATGGATAACTAGACGGTTTTCATGATAGCTACTTTGATCAAATAGCCGATTGTGTTACATCATGTGTTAGTGAATAAATTCCCCAAAATTACTTACAATAAACTCAAAGTCTATGTAATTTCCTCTTTTTTTAAGTGCCTCTGTTTCATTATGAGAGAATTTGGCCAAGCCCACTGATATGTCTGCAAAGATCAATTGTGTACAATGGTGGTTCAGTTGACTTAATTAGCTAAGGAAGTATTTAAAGGCTTAATTGAGATTGCGTTGGGAAATTGCTCTAAAATAGCCAGAGCCTTTTCACAGCAGGTTTAACTTGCACACAACCTTGAACCTCTTTGTGGCAGGTTAGAATAACTGCATGATTGCTTCTTACTGCCTGATGCAAATACCATGAGAAATGTGATGTTTGACGTCTGAGCTAACAGAAGTTATCACTGAGGAGGTCATTAACTATATATAAAAAGAAAAGGAACTTTTTTAAATGTTGTCTTTTTCTGTTTTTGTCACTGTTTTTATTGTAGCCTCTGCTGTCTTCTAAATAGTTCCTCTCCAAGCAAACACTGCAACAGTCGTGTACATGTTGTGACACTGGGTGTTGTTGCAGTGACTCCTGTGTGGCTGTGTGTGAGTGTTTGTTTTGGTTGTTCTCAGGCCTTTGGCTTCATGTCTCGAGTGGCACTGCAGGCAGAGAAGATGAGCCATCATCCAGAGTGGTTCAATGTTTATAACAAGGTAATAATTCCACTAAGCTGAGCTCCTCACATCTGTAACATCAGTAGCCTGTCCTGCCTGAGAGCCTTTCCCCTCACATCACATTTTCAAGAGGCCTTAGAAACTGTTTATTTACATGCGTACTTATAGTGCACTAGCCCACATTTCATGTCAGGAGTGGTGAGAAAAATGTCTTTGTACTTCAGATTCAAGCTCTGAAGTACTGAGCTAATCTGCACATGAATTCTCTGCTCAGGTTAAAAGCTTGTTTAGCAGTATTATTTGTACCCTGGACCAAAGCTGCGGTTCATCACATGCCTTCACTGTGATTCCTGTTACTAATGACTGTTTCTCACTGTTGTTCAGGTGCAGATCACATTAACTACACATGAGTGTGGAGGACTGTCAAAGAAGGACATTCGACTGGCCACGTTTATTGATAAGGTCGCGCTGTCCCTGTAGCTGCTTTCACAATCTGCTCAAATAAATGAAAAGTCCTAAATGATTTTAGAACTTTTTGAAGAGATATATAGTATATTATGCTATGCTTTCCTATATAACACATTGTATAATATATATATAGTTTAGGCTGCAGGACTCACAGGAAGTGATGAATGTATTCAAATGTTTGATTGTTTCCTCCAGACTTAATAAACTGTGAGGCTGATCTTTGCTCTGGATGTGATGCTTCATTTTAGCAGCGGAGAAAATAAGAAAATCAATTGAACATTTAAGTGATCAAGGCCCCAAATAAGCATTTTTCAGCCCCTGTCCTGGTTCACTGGTATGCATATTTAATATGACACTTTCTAAAGCACGCAGGAACTGAAATGCAGCAGTGTGCCGTGCTTATAAAGGCTGTTTATTGTTTATATAAGTGCAGTCATCTACTTTGCTGTGTTCTGTAATATAGAAATACAGGAATGTTGTAGCTGCTATAGCACGAACATGAGATTATATACAGTCATTATGTGTTGTCCTTCTGTCGCTGTCTCCACATTATTTCCTGCTCATGACAAAAACTGTTTGTCTGTTTGAGAAATCAACAACAGAATCTGTCAGCAGTGAACATGCTTTAGGAAACAAACATCTGCACTCTAATCTGAACTTAACACAAATGTTTGCAGAAATTATATTTCTGTTTAAGAAACAGGCCTGCATTTAAGTCGTCATTCATTTAAGGAAAGTAACATGTATTTGTCAGATATGACAACTTATAACCCGAAATGTGACCTCTGCATTTAACCCATTACTGGTGAGGAGTGAACACACTGCAGTCATGAACACACACTGTAAGTCATGAACACACACTGTAAGTCATGAACACACACTGTAAGTCACAAACACACACTGTAAGTCATGAACACACTGCAGTCATGAACACACGCTGTAAGTCATGAACACACTGCAGTCATGAACACACACTGTAAGTCATGAACACACACTGTAAATCATGAACACACACTGCAGTCATGAACACACTGCAGTCATGATCACACACTGTAAGTCATGAACACACACTGCAGTCATGAACACACACTGTAAATCATGAACACACACTGTAAGTCATGATCACACACTGTAAGTCATGAACACACACACTGAGCAGTGGGTGTGCTCAGTGGGTGTTATTTCATTTACATTTAGCAGATGCTTTTGTCCAAAGCGACATAGCAATAAATCAGAAGATGAACAATACATCCTTACTAAGGGCTTTACGTTGCTTTACTTCATTATTAGCTGAGGTGGTGTATGAAGTTGCCTGATAACTCCTGCTAAAATGCTGGATTCTAAATGGGCTGACATTTGTATTTGTCATGTAGATAAATTGAGCAGCACTGTCAGCTGACCATTCATAACTGGACCATGCTAATGTTCTACAGTACTGAGCCTAATTCATTTACTCTCTACAGAAAGCTAAACCAGACACACTTAACATGAGCCCTGAACCAGCATGTTATGTTATTTAAAGGCTTTGTGAGAAACTCTTAGCAAGAATAGCCACCTTTAGTTTTCTCTCCCAGCTGTGTTGTCGGTGCTGGGAATCAAAGCAACTTCTTTCATAATGTCCTTTCATGAAATTGTATGTTAAATTTTTGTGTGAACACAACTCTTAGCCACTGAGTACACATTTAATCACACACCCACAGTGATAATGAAGATGACTACATTCTGGTGTTAACATGTTTTAGTATTAAATAACATGATGTAAACAATACACAATAATGTGAGCATGCATTAGCATGATGCTAACATGGTTTATTATGATTCTAACTTGTTTTAGCTAACATGTTTAAGGCTTATTCATAATGTTAGGCTACTCATAATTGCTAGGGTGTTCTATGTGGTTGCTAGGGTGTGGTTAAGAAGTTGCCAGGGCAACACCTAAAGCTAACTGATAGGCAGAGTCATGCCCACCTATGTCGCTACAATGTTTTAATGCTGGTTGCCTTTTCTTTAGTGGAGGTCAGTGGTTGCTATGGTACTTGAACTGGTTGCTAAAGCAAATATATACATTTTAGTGCAGAGTAAAAGAGAATGCTAGTGTTAGCACAACAACGGCGAAGCGACCGTTGTTGTCTAGACAACATTATGATCTTAACAATCACATATCAAAATATGTTTATTTGTAGCGTTTAAATTGCGTTTATTCATTTACTATTTACTATGAAGAGTAATTCATTCATTTATGAAGCATAACTGGTGAAACATCACTTAGTTTATTTGACCCGTGTGGCGTCTCTCGCAGGAGGTTGTGGGTAATATCAGTCGGTCGTGTTCAGGAATTTCATTGTAAGCGACAGACCACCTTTAACTTACCTCAGCATAGTGGACATACTCATTCTCATTTCACATACTGTTCAGTACGTATAACATGCGAATTTGTCGCACACTTTCTCCCGTCACATCACACTCGTCTATAAGCTGCTTCATGACAAACCCAAGCGTGCAGAAAGAAGCACTAATAATAAAACGCATGAACAGACGTGTTGTATCGGAACATGCAGTTGCCCTACTTACATAGGTAACAACCGGAAATGGAGTCAAAACTATTATTTCTTGATAGTAAGTAAAAAACAAGTTTAGTAGAAAAGTTTAATATGACACGATATGAGAAATTTTTAGTGACATTTACTATGTATTTATAAGTTTTTATGTATTTTTGTTATGTATCATAAATATATTATTATTCTATATTAATTGTAAGATAATATGTTCATATATTTCATTTTATGGTTATTTTATGATTATGATTAAATATCAGTTCTTTATATTATTTAAAAATGAAATATAATTTTCATTTGCAGAGTACAGTGTTTGGAGGACGTCTTAAATTCAATCTAATACCAGGTCAGAATCCTCACATTTACAGATTTACAGAATAATTGCCTGTTCCCAAATAATTGCCCAAAACTATGGCTGAGACGTGTTTACTTCTCTTTAACGGTTTTAATATTATGTATAGTTAAGAAAACTCGTCAGACTATCACACAGTTTCATTTCACAGAAAGGATAATGACCAATTTTGTGAGTCTATCAAAATGTCTATCAAAGTTTGCTTCAGGGTGAGTAAAATATGCGAGCATGTTTAGTATATGTCTTTATGTTGTCATTTCATATTTAATGATTTTAGGCTGATTGTAAACATTGTGTTTCGCAGACAGAGACAGGTAAGGACCAGACACCTGAATGCGCACCAATAGCAAATGTACGTTTGTGTTTGCAGTGCTGCTTAGACGCAGAAATGAGCTTTTGTTTGGCTGTGATAAGCAGATGTTTCACGCACTTTCACCGTATATTTAACACGCACCCACAGCACCAATCCTAACAAAGCGGTTAAAACTGTGTATAGGTACAAGTGAAAGGTAATTATAATAAAAACGTTTATACAATTTCTGTTTATTCGTGACATGGCTAATAAAAAGCTCGACAAATGCAAATAAGATGATACGCAGTCGCAATGAAATGTTTGTGCCATTATTTTGAAATATGCGTTTTTATGAAAGATTTTACATAAAATGCACGAATGCGATTTGTAATGTTTTTAGAACAGTGTTTTTCATGATAGGGATTCTCTTTCATACATTTCCTGTGAGTTATTCATGTTATATCATTTTTTCAAATAGGGTCGTTATATCTTTGCCAAACAACCTTTGGGTTTGGTGTGACAGGAGTTTTATACACCACAATATCTTACAAAGTGCAGGTTGTACTTTGTAATATAAACACTCTTTGAAGTTTATATCGATGGATTATAATTCAATATCCATTTTTATGTTTAATGAGCGTTTTCAAAAAACATTTGTCCATATCAAGATGAATTAGCGAACAACTGAAAGAAGACAATATAATAAATACAATAAAATAAAAACCTCCAAGTGGTGTTAAATATAAAAAATTTAAATATATAAAGTCATTGAAAACAAATGACAATACTGTGATTCTTGTATTGTTTTAATAAGTTGTTATAATTACACGTGCTGTCAGTGCTTTAGGTCACTTTTCACGGCAGTTTGAGTTAGTGAACGTAAACATAACATAATGTTCAACATAAAGGAGCTACATGCGATAAAACCCGCTGCTATGGTTTAGAACTATTAATGGTTTGTTTTATCCTACCATGAGGGAAATTATAGCAACTGTAAAATCTTGAAATGTAAAGCGAAGTGTCAAAGTGTTCAGTTTTTTACATTCTATTTATTTTATTATACATTTTATAAAAGGACAATATTAACTTATATTAGCAAAACACAATAAAATGAGTTACAAACAAATTGATAAAAAACTTCTTAAAGAATCTTTTAAAGAATCTTTTAAAAGACAATGTCAAAAATCTATAGCGCAAAATATATTTCATGAGCACGTAATAAACTCTGTATAAACGTAATAAACGTCCTGGTTTAATGTTTCAGAAACCCTGATCTATTAGAAGTGACCTGCGCTCTGATCAATATTTGCGTCGTTTAAACCAATTGTGGTTAAACTGTTGCCTCGTCTGGACGTCAAAGGTGTTTCATATATGTTGACATGCCGAACCGTGCGTCTGTAAGTGTTGCTCATTGATTGTTATCTGTGTGTTCAGACAGACTCAGATCGGGTAATGGCTTTATTAAGAGGTCCTTAAAAAAGGCAAGTCAACATTTTGTGGCGAATTCATTCTGTTAACCTAACAGGCCAAAAGATGTGACCACCGCGGGTCTTTCACAGACGACCTTTCAGAAAATAAAAAAAAGTATCCGAAAGTTTGAACACACAACCAGTTGCAGATCTCCCCAGTTCTACACACAGCCAATTAAAACAACAACGCTATTTGTTCTTTCAAAAGTTGTTGTATTTGTAAAAGCACGAAAATGCACTGACATTGTAATTCCTAAACTTAGTTGTGAGGCTTGTGTAAACGATCCTGCAGTCACGAATAACGCAGGTTCGGGTATGGAGGATAAATAAAAATGTCATTCACAAACCGAGCTTAATAAAATTCTGCAATTCAGTTCACACCCGATCCAAAGCAAAAGCAGGAACAGAAGAGCAGTAAAATATACACGAGGGTTTAATTTAGTAACCCTCTTAATTATGAAGAATGCAAAGGGTACAAATCCACAGAATATAATACAAAACAATCCTAGAAAATAACAAAAATATTCAGATCTTAATTTGCATAATTTGTTTTTCCAATGCGTTTAGATACTTTGGACCCAAAATCTCGGAGCATTGGTGCTGTTAACGGAGCCATTCAGAATTATTACAATAACATCGCTCTGATAACTGATGAATCCTTATGAATATTTCGTCATTTGGTAAAAAATAAAAGAATGTTTCGTAAAGACTATAGCTAAGCTTTAGTCACATGATGACCTGATGTTGTTTGGACGAATCATTTTTAGTTTTAAATATTTATTCAAACATCATTACCTTAAACGAACAATTTTCAATCAACGTGAGTTCAATATAAAGTAATAGCTTCGATATTTAGTCGACACATTCATGCAGTTTTACACATGCGGTAAATCTACAGAAACAAACGCACGACCGCTGCGTCGTGCGTCACTGACCTGTCGATCCCACGGACAGAACCACTTCAACTCTCCCCTGACGTTTATATAACATATGTACAATGTGTGAACTTGTTTTTATAATGTCCAAAAGGTGGATAATTAAATTGTTGTGCAAGTTCAGGTAAACACAGACAATCCGCATAATCCGTTTGAAATGCAGTACGTGACAGTTGTTCCGGTGTCGGGTGAGTGAGCTGTAGTTCGTCAGCTGTTGTACTGGCACGCGTTAAGACCAGAGCCGGGACTCTGCAAACCGCTATATCCAAAAGATGGATGCTGCTTGGATTTCAGTCTTAACGTCGCCAGGCTGGAGTTACAAGTGTCCCGGTACACACTGTAAGGAGAACCAGTAGGTCCATATGGACACGTGGGCGAGCCCATAGCCGAATTCATCGAGGAGCTCCCGATGCCGTTTAGATTGCCGATGTTATTCAGACCAGTCGCTGGCATGCCGGGCACGGCAGAAGGTCCCATCCCGGATGCCATGCTCATGGATGAGATTGAGCTTGGGGCCGAGAACATGGACTGGGACGTGAGGGGACTCATGGAGTTAAAAAATGTGAAGTTCTTAGTGGACAGTGGGGCTGGAGCTAGTGCCTTGTTGGTCCAGTTGTTGTAGGTGTACGCGGGATAGACCTCGTCGTAGGGCTGCATCAACCCGCTGAACTGGGGCAGGTAACTGTTCTTACACAAATCCATTTGCTGGTTCCGTTCCCTCTTTCTCCACTTCGCCCTTCGGTTTTTAAACCAGACCTATTAACACACAGCAAATAACGCATTATTGAACCAGACACGACAGACAAGCTACAGTAAACTTACGCGCTTTCTTGTAGGATTATTGCATGAATTTGAACAGCCGTCTTTTTTATCTGAGCACAGGGCAAACTTGTCAACAAATGCGCCTTTAACAACAGATCCAGCGGATCAATGCGGAGATTTTGCTCGAGCCGATGCGACGGACGATTTTGACTTTTACCCCCTGCATTTCACATTTTGGGGACCCAATTTTTTTTTTAGGAAGTTTTGGGAACTGTGAAAATGAACACGTAATATATATAAATGTAAGACATAATAAATAAGCGACATTACCTTTATAGTACTAAGATATAAATGCCCACTTTGAATATTATTGAGCTGTTTGGCCAACATAAACAACTCGAATTAAATAAAATGGTCTGAAAAAAAAATCTATTACATTAAATTCCGGTGAATTTAAACAGAGCAACTATAAAACGTTAAACGCCATCCACCAAACATTTTTCTCTGTATCTTTATTAACTAAATGTGGGGCCTCGAAATTGGATAAGAACATGTTTTACATTCAAATACTTTTACGCGCAACAACAAATGTAACAATTAATGTAGTATATGAGAAATGTAGTTTAAACATTTCATTAAATTACAGCCTAATGTTGAGCGCTTATTTCCCTACTGCAAATAAAGAGGAACGAGAACTCGAGTAAGATCCATCAACAGAAATGTGATGATCACTCTCGTTTGAACATTATATTTTGCGCCTATGTGCAAATCCACGGACAACTTGCATTGTCTAGTTGCATAAGTTGGTTAAGGTTTGTTAGTGAGTTCAGCTCAGTTCTCTTACCCGGACCCGGGCCTCTGTGAGGTTGGTCCACACCGCGATCTCCTCTCTGGTGCTCATGTCTGGGTACCGGTTCCGTTGGAAAGTGGCTTCCAGCTCCTGCAATTGCTGGCTGGTGAAGTGAGTCCTCTGTCGTCTCTGTTTCTTTTTTTTAGACTCCTCCGAGTTTCCGTCGTCACTCTGGTCGACAGACCTCTCCTTTTCTGCGGAGACGAAAGCTGAGGTGAAATCTGGGCTCAGGCGCACCTGTCCCCAGTCTGAAGCGGTTGTAGGCGGGTGAAGTGAACCGTATAATGATCCGGGCGCTCGGAGAGGACGGCAAAGCCATCACGATTCATAAATGTGCAAAATGTATACAGTCTCCTGTGTTTAGAATCAGGCCCAGCTCGTTGCTGGACACCTGAGAAGGTTGAGGAATGTATTCTGCAACTTTTCCAGGCTAACAAAAATGCACGTGCCTGTTTTTGGATAACATCATTTTAGGCATTATCTATACTAGCAATGAAACAGATACCATTAACTGCATAATGCATTGCACACCATTGCATTGCAGATGCATAAATTACAGCAATGTAATGTGTCACAAAGCGCTTCTTGTGGAAATGTCTTGTGTTAACACTGTGCAGGACCATCAGTTTGTGCAGGTATTTATATGCTTAAAGCAAATGAAAAGCACAGAGCAGCGAGCCATAATCGACATGATGTTCCTAACATTATTTGAGCCTGTTTATGGATGGTGGGGGAGTTGTGACGTGTCCTTACCTGCTGTTTCAACATCAGAAGATTCGCTGCCCGTGTTCTCCAACGTGTCTCTGCTACCGGTGCTTCTCGGAAGGTGAAACGATGAGGCCATTTCCAAACTCACTCCTCCTTTAAAACAAACATGCATAATACAAAGCGGCTTTAGCGCTGTGATGTACTGGCGTCAACACATTAGCAAAGTAATCCACAATCATTCTTTATTACATAAACACGAGCACAGCTACACCTCCACTCCGCTACGGAGATATTTTTCTATAGGCTGTATTGTTCAGCAAGTGTTCAGTGTGTGCGGATGGCAGCGGCCACAGCTCGTCTCCTCCCGCTTCCAGTCCCTCCCACAGTCACATCATCCGCGCAAACTCTCAGAATACCAGCAGCCAAACCTGCATCACTCCAGTTTGACTCATTTACTCCAAAAGAGTATATGTGTGAAGTAAATAGGTAGACATTGAGAAGGACAGGTCAATGGTCACATAAGGCCAAACAGGTCTCCAGTATTTGGTGTTTTGAACGTCCCATCACTCACCGCACAAGGTTTGCGTCAGTGTTACAGCGTTCCGTATAGAGTTCGTCAACAACAGACACGACAAGACTGCCAATCAAATCACAGAAGGAGGGATTTACTGGCGTCAAAATAGAGCGATGGCCAATCAAATCACAGAAGGAGGGATTTACTGGTGTCAAAATACATACACACATAGAAAACATAGAAAGGGTGCACAACTAATTCATATA
>JBAJNP010008496.1:0-20118 GCA_036877545.1 Yasuhikotakia modesta
GAGTAAATGCTTGGAAACGGCATATTTTACCGAAGACCACACAGGGGAATTTATTGCGCAAACCTGACTGATGCTCTGGTCTCATGGGTCTGAATGAAAACAATCAAGTCTGCATCACCAATGACAGCGGGCGGATATAGTGAGAGCCACGTCACTTAATACGCTTAATATGCGCTATTGTGTTTCTTTAACACTTACTGTTTTAAGAAACTTTTGTTTACAAGTTTTTGACTGCTAAAACTAATATAATTTGCCTTAATAATGTGGATAAATAAAAAAAACTGGTTAAATGTAAACTTTTATACTTGTCTTAGTTAAAAATGTCAATAATTATCGATACCGATCAATATGAACTATTATATCGTGATAATTTTTTTGGTCATATCGCCCAGCCCTAGTTGTGGGTTCGATCCCAGGGGAAGGCAAGTACTGATAAAAATGTATGCCTTGAATTCACTGTAAGTCGCTTTGGATAAAAGCGTCTGCCAAATGAATAAATGTAAATGTAAGAGGTTTGTTTAAAACAAACAAGAAACAGTATACCTGTAAATGTTTAAACAAAGCTTCAAACATATCATACACTATGATCTGGGTTAAATATTTATGATCAAAAACACTTCAATTTACTGTAAGATATAGTGTTGCTATCAGTAACTCATAATCTAAAAGCTATTTCCTTAATGCAAAATAGCAGCAGTCATGTTATTACAGCATAGTACAGTGTCACATATTACTGATATGAAATACTGTGGGGGAAGTTGACATCTTACAGTGTGACATGCTCCAGTCCAACATACAGTATTTTAACAGCATTTACAACTTAAAATATAATATATTCCTTTTAAAACATAATATAATATACCAATGATCTAGACCTGTTTTACTGTTAGATAGATACACAAATGCAGGGCAATGATTGGTTAAATGGATTATTTAACAATGTCTAGTGTTTAGTCAATGTGTCTGCTTGGTTAATCACCCTTTACTCAAGGAGTGGTCACTGTATAATCTGAGATTAGCTAAGGCTTAACTAATATTGCAAAACAAAACAAAGCAGAACTAAAATATGTACCAACAGTGATGACCTACACAGGATATACTATGATGTTGTGACTCATGTCTACCCTTCAAAAGTGCTTGTGTTGTGAATTTAATAAACAGATGATATGTTCTTACTCAGCATATGCTCAAGCAGGACAATGAGGTTATCCTCCCAGGTTATAATATCTTCCTGCTGGCTGTCTGGTGGCCGGTTCCAGTTGAGTAACTGGAAGTAGCTGTCCAGCACGGTCTGGATCTCGACCTGCCTCTCGGATGGGCTACTGGACTGGAGCAGGTGGATCATTGCTGTTAGGCACTGAAGAGTCATTGTGAGCAGCTGAGGGTCTCTGGGCTCCTGCGAGGGTGGGGTGGGATGGAGGCACCAGGATCGCAGCACAGACATGAGGTCCTCTACAGCCTGGGGGGTGATGGTGAGAAGGCCGTTTCTCTGCAACACAAACACACACAGAGAGTGTGTTATGGATTCATAATGGAGGAATATAATTATAATATAATATATAAGGAATATAATACAAAATTTACATTTATGCATTTGGCAGACGCTTTCACCCAAAGCGACCTACAGTACATTTAAGTTTTTTTTTACCAGTACATGTGCTCCCTGGTAATCGAACCCCTTTGTGCTGCTAATGCAATGCTCTACCAGCTGAGCTATACAGGAGCACCTTGTATACCTTGCATCCACTGATCACGGCTCCTTGTAGATGTATCAACCTCAGCACCAGAGGTTCTGGTATGACATCACTGTCCTGCAGGCTGTCTGTGGGTGGAAACAATCATTCAGTCACAAGAATCTGAATTCTGTGCTTGTGCTGTTAATGTTGTTGTGAATGTCGAAAACATCTCAGGCGGAAAAACTGTTTCCAACTGTCTGAACAGCAACTCATCTGTTTTAAAAGCTCAGTAGCAGTGCTTATAATAATCCAGCATTGGTGCATCCCTAGTCTAGAATAGTGTTTCTAAAACAGAACCTGGGAGCACTGGGGGGCCGTAACATTCAAAGGGACCTAAAGATTATATAGTTATATATCATCACTATATCAGATAGTTATGTCACGCTTCAGAATATTTTATTCAGTAGAAATTGTGAATAGGGGCATGAGGGGCATGAAGTCCAAAAAATGTGATCCACTATTTTAGTCTAGACTGTTATCCATTAAACAAACAGCTCATAAACAAATAAAGCTCAGAGCAATGCAGAGACCTCCCTATAGATCTGTCTGTAAAATTACTATTTACATGTCTATATGGAGCATTACTCTTCTGAGAAACAGAAACAAACTAATGAAATATAGAATTTTCATAGAAAATAACATGACAAAACAAAGCACCTAATCACTCGGATTTAGGCTAAAGGACCAAATCACCATTTATTACAAACAACAAAGCATTTTGTCCCCTAGGTTACAGAAAGTGTGACACACATGTAAGACAGCTGAATCGAGTGTGTGATGTACCGTGGAACAGCACAGGAAGTTCCTCAGGCAGAGGAAGAGGGGAGAATTTATACCTGCTTCTCTCCAGCATACTGACCTCTTCCCTACAACACACACACATCAAAGTGCTTCATGTTAATACATGATATACTTTAACATGTTATAAAGACTTACTGAGACAATCAGCCAGGAGTGATTGTGCTTTATAGTCGTTGTAGTGCATAAAAACTAATTTATTGTGTGATTTCTATTTCATCTGCATTAGACTTCAGTGATTTGCACAAACATTTCTATTCTTAGTTTGAGTTTAGTCAAATCTGAATGGCTCAACCAATGAGATTTTAGAGCTGGAATTATTGAATAATATGTGTTAATGATCGCTATACAAGTGGATGGGCAGAACAGTGTTGCTCGCAGTCTGGCTTAAGTGCTGTATGTAATTTAGTCAGATTTGAAAGGCTTGTAGGTGAGGTCTGGGTGTGTTATTAACTGTTAAAGTGGAGCAGAAACAGGGCCTGCTGCTCTCAACGGCTCCTACGCATTCCTGTTGTGTTTTAACACCCAGCCTATTAAATAGACATACACACTCACCCCGCCTGCCGTCGTCTCCACGTCTGATAAGGGTCAAAGAGATTTTCACACAGCAGCAGGCCATGCTGTACCACTGACTTTAAAGTGGTCTGATCATCTGGCTGCTTCTTTAGCTGTAACACACACACAGACAGCTGACTGAGTCTTGTGAACACACAAACCTTTCTATTGTTTGGCTTGTTATCATGAGGACAAAGACAAACATTCCTTTGCATACAGTCGAGGTCAAAAGACTTCCACCCATAGCTTTCTGATTTAACCTGTTCTGTTAGTTTTAAACCAATAACAACACAAGCGCATACAGAGTTAATATAATGGATGTATAGTAACTTTTGACAAATGAGTCTCTGTCTCAGACAGCACACCTACAGCTTGACTGACATCTAGGCAATATTTTTAAAGTGCCACCCTAAGTACAGTATCTATGATATTCTGGTCACTAGATATGGTTTGGGTTCTTCCTTAAGTGTAAGCCTATGAAATTACTTTTTTGCTTATTTGGGTGATAAATCTGTTCATTTACATTAAAAAGAAAAGTATACAACTAATAGGAAGCAGCATTTGAGTATTGATTTAAGTTAAGTTTAATGCATATTTTAGCAGGCGCCACTAATTAAGGTCAACAAAACCCGCATTGACCTGTTTCTGTGTTAAATGTTACCTACATTTATACTAGTTTTAAATTCTAACATATTTTTTGCCCATTTCTTCTAATGGTAAGTGGAAAGATGATCAATGTACATCAGCGTACAGTGTTAATCCTCCTCAAGGGAATTCTTACCTGGGTTAAGCAGACGTTTAGGAGCTTGATGGTTTCAAATATAAACCCAGGGGTCTTCTCAGAGTCAATATTCTCCATATTCCTGTGAGTAAGATTTTAACAGATTAACATCAGAACTTTTATTATCATAAACTTAAAATCAGAAATGCATTCAAGTCTGCTGGTCGAAAAAAAGAAGCTTGAGACTTGGACACATGGGAAATGGGGCATTTGAACAGTGGCAGCTGACCTGCAGATGATAATGAAGAATTTGATGAGGAGTAAGGGGTGTGGAGCTGTGCTATTTTGGTCCTGCCCTGACAGGTGGAGGGCACTGTGCCATAGCTGGGTGCTGAGGAACACCAGTACCTCCTTAGGGATGAGAGGGACATCTGTGCTCCATTCCTCCAGCCTGCTGAGAGAAAGGTTACTGTATAATAATCTGGACTCAAACCAATATTTCCCATACAAGCACCAGAGCTCAATATGTCCAGAGAATGTTCGCAAATATCTGCAGTACAGCATACAACAATATATCATGTGTGTATGCTGACATGTCTCTCTATTAAAATAAAAGCACTTTCAAGATGCTAAATTGTGAGCAATTAAACTAATGTAGGACACTAAATACCATTATAGTCAGAGTTCCATCTGAACCACATACAAATCGAACTCCTTGTGCCCATGACATTTTGAGAGGTCAGCATTTGACGGACTTACCCGCGTGGTTCTGTGGACTGCACATCAATGACCTTCTCAAACGACGCCACGAATGCCTCCAACCACTGCTGCAGGAACCCCACATCTTTCTGAAAGATAAACAGAGATCATCACAAACATTAGAAAGCATAAAGCAGCTTTGACCACACAGCCTTATGTGTAAGTTACATAAAAGCACYAAGTTAGTTTAAACAGATACAGTATATGTGTGACAAAAATAATGTGAGATATATAGCTGCATTCCTTAAACATGTGACAAAATAAAACTGGAATATACAGACTAGTCTTTGTTTCCCAATGAAACAGCACTTGTGACAAAACCACAAATACACATTATGATTTTGTTCCTATATTTGCAAAAGAACATACAAAAAATAATCCAGCTGTATTGGCAAATGAAGGTTGCAGAAGTAAAACATGTAGTATGAGTCTATCTTGCTTGTAGTTCAACTACAACAATGTATTGTGTTCAAGTGTCTAATAAAGTTACTGAGCAATTAGATGTATTTACTGTATTTTGCTGGTAAAATTTGGCTTTGACAAAGAATAACCTGGTGAGTATTTCGGTTTATACAGATAGTAAGCCTTTACACCACTAGGTTTCAGTAAAGCATGACCAGGTGTTATCTTTAAAATCAGAGCATGAACACTGCTGTCGACACAACAGGAAACACAGCACAGTTAATATTGTGAATTCTTTATGCAATCAATAAAGTGACACCCATGGTTCCATCAACTCGCTCACTCAAATATATATATTGTATAATATACAATCCATTAGGTTAAGGATTCAAGATTTTTGCACAAAAAATAATGCGTATGATGTTAATGTAAAAGTGTGTTGAACTACGGCATGTCAAATTGTATGACAACTGTATTTGCTACAACCCAACAATTTTGTAGTTTGTTAGTGTCTGTAGTGGTCTACTCTAAAAACTTGTTTCTAAAGGTCCCTTCCTAGCTGTAAAACTTTCACTCCTGTGTTTTATCTTTTCAATATTAAAGGATGAGCTTAAGTGCTACACCTGAAGCTAATATCAACAAAGCAGCACAGACCATCAGTCACACTGCAGGCCTGCTTTGTGAGCTCATTACTCCATTCTACTTGCAACAGAAAACCTGTGTAAACAGAGATTACATGTCCTCGCTGAATGATTTAATAAGATAAATGCATATAGATCAACTTTACGTGCAGCTGTGCTGTGGAACACCAGAACTCAGTGCTATCGTAATTCTAATGTTTATTTTTCGGTCATCATCAATGAATCAAAAAACTACCTATATTATTCATCTTTTAACAGTTATGTTTACCGTAAAGTTCTGCTGAGGTACAAGTTGAGATGAGGAGTGAGTCAACACGCGTAACAATATGAGCAAACATCACATCTGACTGTCACTTCAATTTGCTGGTGGAAAACATTTCAGACAAAAAGCAGCACTATGCTTAGCTAAAATAATATGTTTTGATCCGCCCACTCATACAGAGGAAGTCGGGTTGTCTGCTGCACCATAAAACATTTTCTGAGATACACACTTTGATATCACATAAAAAATCTTGGAACATATGAAAGCAGAGTTGCGCACCTGCAGCTATTACATTCACACACAATTTAATGTATTGGGTGGACACTTATATCCAAAGTGCATGTGATCATTACACAAGTTTTCTGTGAGTCGAACCCATACCCTTTGCATTTTAGTGTGTTGCTCAATTTGATAAGCAATAATAAGGAGAAAACCTTACCAGCTGACATTCATTTAGGTCCAGCCCATTTCTCATGGCAGGTGATGTGTGGTGGAGGGGCAGGTGATACCCCAGACTCTGTTGAGCCCCCACCGTTTGATTAAAACTCCAGAATGTGTCTATGTGTATAACCAACCATAACTTCTCTGCTCTGAGATTCTGGCCCACTTCTGTCTGATCTTTCTTCTCTCGTCTTTCTTTACTTCTGTCAAGCCACCAGGAAATGGCAAGTCACTTTAACTGAGGCACATTTCCTCTTTACACTCAGCTGGGCCGGCTGTCACCCTAGTCTCTTCCTCCTGTGACTCTAAGCACCGCTTCACTAGTTGGGTGCTGTCTTATCTTGCTGGGGACATTTGATGGGAACAACAGTGAAAAATGAACCCTCAAAAGCTGATTCAGTCTTGAACATATCAACATGACATTATCTATTTGTGATGGGTTGTCTTTACAAGATGTTGTTTAGCAATATACAATTTAGCAATCTGCTAACATATGTTAGCCTTCAAAAATGAAAAAAAAAAGTATTATAATAGTACATTTTTAATAAACAAATGGTTTAGTGTGAACTTGTGAACACAAATTACAGGTTCATTCAAAGAACAGGCTCCTTCCTTTGTAAATCAACATGCTACCCAGTTGTGCAAAAGAGGGTCCTTTTGTTTCATGGTATAGAATCTGTGGTTGACATCACGGCAACAGCAGTGTTTACTTTATACCCACAAAAGACATACTTGGTGTGGCTTTCCAGTCATAGCTAGAGGGAAACCTGAAGATTGAGCAACAAACATCACTAATCCCATCATTGGCATAAATCAGTAGTCAGAAGGAAGTGACATGTTGTGACCTGAACACATGTATGAACCAACACACTGACATCATTATTGGAAAAAGACGGTAACAATTAAACTCTTAAAGCAACAACATTAGTAATGCTGTCAATGGTGCTCTTAAAGCAACAGTTCTTTAGTCAGTGCTTAGTGTATGACAACTGATGGCTTGAAGTGTTGAGTTGAACAGGGTAAAATGTCAGTGGTGTGTCTCTCTGGGGCAGTGTTGCCTCACCTTTAATGAGTTTTACATTTCCATTTAGCTGTGGCACAGTTAAATCCAGTAAATTAGATTTGAACTTGACACAGATTTCAGATATTGAGAGTGGCAGAATGATGAGAGCTACAACAGTTCCAATTTGGAAACCTTTATGGAATTTATTTCTTCGAAAATTCTAGCAACTGGCCCAAATCATGTGTGAAAATCTGAAAATTGTATTTGTGTAATTCCACAATAAAAAAGTCCTGTCAACACCATGGCTAGGTGGTCTGGCAACTGCTGTTACACTACAAGATGATCTACTACTAAATGTTGTTTCATTTCAACAGAGTTAAATATCACTTCCTCAAACAAACAGTCTAAAATAACAGCAACGTGGTAAATGGTTTATTTATTGCATGTAAATTGTGAAATGCAACCCCCTACATTGAAAAATTTAGATAGGCCAGTTAAGAAAGTCAAGCCTCTTTAGAATGCTGTAGTAACTTAAATTGTTGCAGTTTCATGTTATATTACATATTAGTTTATCTGATATTGAATTACCTCTCTTGACGTAACAATCAGTTGTATCCAATTGTTGCCTTTTAAAAGAACAGGATATTTTGTCTTTATTATGTAAAAAAGCAATAAAAAAGCACCTGCTATTTAATTTCCTTTTGGTGTGATTTATGTGTGATCGAAACAACCAGGATTAATGCATGAATGAATTTGCTAAATCAGTTCAGGGGCAATTTCAGTCGGATGGTTCTCTGAAGAGCCAAATCACAGATGAGCTCTTCTGTTTGAGATTCACAGCAACACCAACTGCCCGCAGCTGCTGGAGGCACACAAAGAGAGTTTTCTCTGGGTTTGTGCTAATTGTGCACAATGTTAGCACACACAGACCTCAGGATACATGTGGAAAAACCCAAAAGATCAACAAGCCATATATTTAAAAAGCTTTAAGATTCAACCATTATCACGGCTATTTAAGACTGGCTGTGTATGTAGACCTACAGTTATTAAAAACCTACATCAGTTCCATCAGCTTTACCGTTTGCTGTGTGGTGTCCATTAAACAACCAATAAACAAGTTCCAAGATATGCCAATAAATGTCCTCAAAACAACCGCCTAAGGGTAAAACAACATAAAGAGGAAAATTATCCGTTTTTCTTAATTAGCTCAAACACAATAATAAAGCAAAACAAGGTAAAGGTACAAACATCACAGGCAACATACAACAGAAAAAAACAAGTGCTATTACATACCATTTAATAGTAGTATTGCTAAATTACAGCTCTTGACAATTAGCCTTTTTACAGATAACAGAGGCCGCTAAATCAGCCCTAAATATAGTTAAACAGTTTGATGGAAAATTCTTTTTAAGAGCTTCTTGAGGGCAGTGGTCTGAACTTACCCCTCCACCTGGGGCTTTCTTTAAAAAGTAGTGTGAAACAGTTCAAAACCAGAGCCAGATTAAAAATACATCCATAATATTGGTGAACATGCTGAATAACAAGTTGAATATCATCTAATCGCAGCCTTAGCATATATTAGCATGACAGGAAATAAGATTTTGCTTTAGGTTTTGGCCAAAATAAAGCATCTCAGAAGGCAGAATAAAGTGGAAAGTGCCATTACATCAAGTCGTCTATTTGATATTACACATAGATGTTCTGGTGTGATCTTTCCCATATAAGTAAATCAATGTGTTTTGCTGAACATGGCACAGGCTTTGTGAAAACAGAAATAAACAAGCTGTTTTATAAATATATAAATAAATGCACATACAAATCAATGTACATTAAACTAGATTGCTGGTTTTCTGCTTTTAAAGGTGTTAAGGTTTCAGCTGGTCTCTGACTAGCTAGACAAGCCCAAACTGTTTATTATTCATCATTGGTAGATGAAACGCGATAAATGTATAGATTTACATAAAACACAATAGTTTGTATTTGATATCCAGATAGAGTCAAAGCAGTCAAGAATGTCTTGCAACATAACAACAGAAAGGCATTGTGTAAATGCTAGCATTGACACATCAATGCAAAAGGTTGAAGTCAAATCTTAGTCTAAATACCACAGTGTCCTGATTTACGCAAATAGTGTGTTTTGTGCACATCCTCTGTCTCATGGCTGATGCAGTCAATGGTGGAAACTTGTGCGTCATAAATTCAAACTAAACACAGTTGTAAAATGTATTACGAATTCAGGAAGCAGCAAGACAATTATTTGCTGATGCATCATGAGACGTATAGCTACTGACAAACACATCATTATTACAGCTTAGTGTTGGGCACGTTAGGAAAAAAAACATTGTATATATTTGTCAAACTATAAAATTCACAATCAAGGAGGGGAAGGGCCCTGGGTGACCTTAGGGGAAGCGGGGCCCATTCTCAAAAACCTTCCAGGGAGGCCCCTTTAGTCTGATTGCACCACCCAAAATAGTAGATGTTTCTCCTGATTAGACTGCATTAAAATGGACAACCTTGATTACACAATAAGATGCAAACCACATTAGCCAAAGGGAATCTCAGAGCTCAGACACTGTTAATTACTTTCTGGAATGTGAGGGTATAGATAAAACAAGGGAGAAAAATGCTTCAAAGACCCTTTAATGTGAAACACTAGCTCTGACACAAGATTAGAGTAAAGTCAAGGCACCTGTATGCAGAACATTACCAAAATGTGACGTAAATCTCAAAAACTCGACCTACGGGTACAGAACAAAGCCACACAATGGCAGTTCAAAGAAGTGAGGTGGGTGATGTTGTTCAACAGCTGCCTACACAAGGACTCTCGTCCTATTGTGACAAAATACTGAATCTATTCAGATAAACAGGCATGTTTGCTGTCTGTTAAAACATACACGCCTGCCAAGTCAGTCACCTCCTCGGATAGGCACGTGTGACGAACAGCCAACTATCAAACAGACAAATCGCATTGTTGCGATATATGTATGAGTGATGCAACAATGAAAGTCAGTTTGTCATTTTATCATTACGGTAATTCAAACAGAAGCTCAGCTGGTCTGTCCGGTTTGCTTCAAAGTCACAGTTGACGGCAGTCAATGACAATTTCTTAGAACCATTGAAAAGCTGCCAAACTAAAAAAATAGATCCTCACTTTTACTGTCAATCCACTCTATATGAAATTATCTATACATTTCAGGGAGACAGGAAATACAGGTTTCTAATGACATGGGGTAAATAACACTTGTGTATTTTGCATGAACTATTCCTGCTGTATATAGAAATCCATTTATAAAGCTATTTTAAAGATCCAGATCCCTCACACTCATCTGTACATCAGTCTTACACATTTCTGATAAGAGTTTACAATGACTTATTTTTCAAAACCTCTTCCTCTATTAGGCTTTAGTCAAATGTATGACGGTGTATAGCATGTGTCAGTCAACTAAAAACAGGTTGTTCTGGGAGGTTACCAATGGTAGCAACCAAGACAGGAAGTGGTTTTATCACATCAGTGTTGTCCTCTGAACAGCACACTCGAGAGGATGTGGTCTGACAGCATTGCTCTCACAGCCAAATGAAGAAAAGGCTGGCATACCGTTACAGTACAGCAAGATCACAGGAATGACATGGCACTAAACGTAGCTGTTCTTCTGCGGCTGGGTATTGTTGCTTCTGATGGGGACACAGTGTTCAGCTCTAATGCTGGGCGCCCACATCATGCATTCTAATTATAGCATTGATCTGTGTAAAATGTCTTAAGCTCACATTTTAAGTCAATTCCTGGAACCACAATTTGATGTCAGGTCTGCTGTAATTATACTAAAATTAAACTAATAAACTTAATGATGACAATGATCCTCATGGAAGAGCTTATCTTATTTTGGTTGGACACACAGTAAGTTTATAGGTGAGAAGATAACTCAATTTGTTTAAAACAAGTACATGGTAGGCCCATGAGACCAAAGGAAATGCTAGCAAATAAGATCAGGTTAAGATCTCTCAGCACACAGCAGCAAACAGAGGCATAAAAATGGGTGTTCAAAAAAGATGCATTGTGCTGTTTCCATGCCAGGAAAAACAAACCCACAAATATGGGCCTGCAAAAATCACACACATCACAGCAGAGCACTTCAAATGACATAAATCATGATAATGTTCTTTAACAATGCTTCATAGAAAATTATAAATGTATTTATTTTAATGTTGTCTTGGCAGTGTTTTCATGGAGACAGTCTGATCCATATTCCTGCTGCAACATGTCAGTACAACAAGTCCATCTGCATTGTTGTCTGTTGTGGATCTCTATTAGCTGTACATGTGAGGTTATACAGCTGAATACATTGAAACTGAACGACAAAGATTTATAACTGTATGAAAACATTCCCAAGCTTGGAGAACGTGGCCAAAGGCAAGACAGATTGGCACATTACTGCATAATTTATAAGACTGATATTCAATGCAATCTGCTATTCATACAACAATGTTAAACAGCTCATCTTAAAATTGAAACAGTGATCTGAAATCATTCTTTATGGTGACCCCTTGTGCTTCTGGTATTCTGCACCTGCTTTTGTGGTTACCATGGCAGCCATTCATAAAGAACACTTGGAGTAGTGAGGCATTACAGCTGACTTCAGCTGCTGACCAGTACAGCGGCCGTCATGACAGAGTTTAAGCTCATGTAGAAAACATGGACGCTTACTTTTAACGTTTTCAAAAATCTCTCACAAAAAACTGTACGTGTGCATAACGCCGTCGTTGTGTACCCACCGCCAGAGGGTGTTGTCAACATATGCATTCTCTCTGGGGTATGCGTGCCCATTTCGTATTTATGAGTGCCCTAAATCTATACAGTTTCAGCAGTAACACACAAAATGCATGATTTAGATACACTACGAAAACTTTTACATATGGCAATCTTTCATAAAAAGATTTCGTGTAAAATCTCTTTATTGGTGTTTATTTGTATTTAGGAGCACTGCACAAACACACTCATAAATTAAGAGACTGTTAAAAACTGCTAATATCAGTAAGAAAACTATGCAAGAAGTGACAGCACCTGACTCAGGTAAACACTAAACCTTCAGTGTTTGGAGTACGACAGCGTAAACATAACATTGATCCCATGGCGTTTTGTATTAGCTAAAATCCTTCTATCAGAACACACAGTCGCATTCCAAAAACATAGTAATAATATATGAATAGAGCGTCCAGTATTTTCATACTGTACGTGCACGCACAACCTTCCCAAAATAGTCAGAAACGCACTTCCTGAAACAGTTTCAACCCAAAGGGCAAAGAATTGGGGCAGATCTGTGTGCCCCGCGTCTTTGCATGATACGACATAATGGCAAATGCAAGGGTCAAGTTTGTAGCAGCTGATCGAGTCAACATAAACTCCAACAGGTGTCGTATGGTTGCCATCTCTGAATAGTGACTCACCTTCGTATAATATAACATCCACAGCTCATACAGTCGCTCTTTCGTAGCCATTCTCCCTCGCCCTTCTGTGTATTGCCTTAAATCATTTGACTATACATCCAAAGAAAGGCAAACGAAGTAGCCAGTGTTTGACTCTGCGAGAATCCAGGGAATACTGTTTGCGAGAAACAGCATGTTGCTCTACGGCTTTCCACTACCTGGTTGCCAAGCTTTCCCAAAGTTGCATGTCTTTTAGATGGCGGGTGGGTCAAAATGGCAATACCGAGCAAAAAAAACTACAAGGAAACATTTAAAGACTATCGCAGATCAGGCGCTGTCTGAGTGTGCATCTCTTCTATCGGAGTTAAACGCACTTGTCTGAGCACGTAGAGCCCTGATCACACTCCATTCCCCTCCTCTTGTGCATTACAGCGGCAGTAGAGAGCAGACCAAGGCACACCGGGAGGAGTTCAGTTCAGCCTCAGAGCTACAGAGATTAAGAAGCTGCCGCCCAAAGCATCATTGTCTTATAGATTCGATACAATATATACATTTGTATATTCAACTATTGTACATTCTCAAAGAATCGAAACCAGCAGGATCTGGCTGCACTAAAATGTCAGTAAAGAGCAAACTATTATCTAGTTAATGCCCACATAGTTTTCCATGTCTTGTCTAACACTTGCTTATACACCGGACCTTTCATATCTTGTTAAGTTGTTAATGTTCATGCCTCAGAAATGAAAATATGGTGGTGGCTGTTGTTTTATATCACAGAACTGTTACTATGTTCTCGCAAACAGGCTGTTTAGTTGACATCTGTGTGGCCTGCATTACATACCATGAAGCTGAATTATCTTAACCAACTCAGGATTTGATTTTGTAAGTAAAATTACACTATTTTACTTTCAAAATTCTTCAAGATCCATAATATGCCCATTGGATCACTTGTGAACCCATGCAAACACAATGCAAATGAAGTGGTGTTGATCTCATATAGTGGAGTCTTTTTTCTTGGTCAGTGTGTTTCGCCTACATGCTTTGCTGTCACATTTAACCTGTCACATAATTACTGCGTTCACAGGGATCCAGTGTGTTTGGTGTTGTACTGGGAGGGGATCATAATGCGCCATTGTATGTTCTATTACTGTGCATCTTTGACACTGTTTAGCCAGTACTGGTCAATGGAAAAGGATGGACCTTGAGGCAGCTGTATTGCCATGGCAATGTCCTACATTGGACATGACATGTCCAGGGTGTTTGTAGGCCTATTTTAAGAGTTTGGGTGGAATATTTTTACTATTCAAATGAGTTGTGGTTTCCGTAATAAAATGTGATTTTGTTTTTTAGTTATTTTTTAAAGCTAACCATGTTAAAATATAATCACATAGTTGTAACTACTATCTAATTTTAATAAATTATTTTCATAGTGATGGAAATACCATCACTGTATTTCTTAAACCTAAATGTGAAGTGTTACCATGTAGACACGAGGGTACCATTAAAATTTGATCACAAACACTAATATTTAGAATATAAATTTTATAATAAATTATGTCGCAAATGAATTTGTCGACCTATGCTGGTTATATATAAAAGACAGTTGTCCATTTGTTCAAAAGCGTAAAATCGATGTTTTCGGTGCTCCATCAGTACTCCTTGAACAGACCTCGTTATCGACCTCCGATTTAGTGATCGTACTATTCATGCTTTAATTTTACAATGGAGAAGCCTGCTGGTTCTTTACAAGAGCAAGCTTTAAAAAGAAAGGAAAGATTAAAAGCGTTACGAGATCGCCAGCAAGTGAGTGCAAATAATATTTATAAAATTATAAGTAAAGAAACTGGGAGAAAAATGTAAGCTCAGTGACTAACCTCCTATAGTTAGCAAGTTAGCAAAACAGTAAAGCAGTTCACAGCATTGCATGAACTATACAAATACCAAAAACATGTCGCGTGATCATTTCAGCTATTAGCATGTTTAAAGAACTCTTTTGAATTAAGTTACTAAACCTTGAATCTTATTTATCTGTTATTTTTGCCTGTTATGGCTGACGGGTGAATGATCATTAAACAAATACTGTTTCTCATTTACTTTTGAATTGCACTGTATTAAAATAAATACAAGAAAATGAATGCAATTTATGTCTGGTGTAAAAAAAACTAAAAAAAAACCGTAACATTAAACTTAATTAACATTAAAAAAAATATAACTGCTTAATGTAGTTATATTTATAAGTTATACAAATTATAAGCTTGAAATGCAGTTTCTCTTAAAGTAATTTTCACATGCCTCAATTCAAATAAATGCCTTTCTGCTTTTGTCAGTGCCTATTATCTTTATGCAACACGCTGTCAGTTGAGCTTATTTTGAATTTAACCTGTAAAATTGCTCTAATGCTGTTTGGATGTTGATGATTTATGCTCCCTTGTAGGTTGAAATTGAATTGTGATCATAAGGACATTGGCTCTGATTCAGTGTACCTAAGGCTGACTTAATTATACGTTGGATCATAGTTAGCTTTTCTTTCTTAGCTCATGCTAATTGCTTATTTACCTACAGGGCCAGGTACCTGAGGATGGAGAGCCTCAGAGCAAAAGAGCGTTGGGGGAGTCTGAAGCAGATGAGAGACACAGGTAAAAAAGTCTGTTGTCATTTACACTGCAGGACACATTACATTATTTAAACTAAACTATCAGTCTTATTTTTAGTTCTGCTATTAGAAACTAATAGGATCTGGCTGAATACACAATAGTGCTTTTTTCTTTATATGAGTGTTGTGAGGTAAAGGTCTCTATTGCTCTCAGCTCTATATTAGTCTCAAACCAAGGCCTCAAGCTCTTCACTTTTTTCCATTGTTTACTTTATGATTCACAGAACTCTTGTGCTGTCCTACCTGAGCCCAAGAGCTGTTTGTCACTGACTGTTGCAAAGGTTTCAAAACAGTCACCACCCAATATCTGGACTGTGTCTCCTTTATTTTTTGCTAAGGGCTTTAAGAAATGTTTAGAAATGTGAGTCTAAGACATTGACTTTTGTTAGAGAATGCTTTTTGACTTGATATTTAAGGTTGTTTGAAACTGAATGTTTGTGTGTCTGAAGGTGTGTCTTTAAAGATGTATTATTAAAATTGCGACACGGCTTGGATTGCCAACAATGACTTCAGTAATAATGTAATTCACCACCCAAAGTCTTGTTGTTTTGAGTCTATACCTGAAAGTCTACTTATCTTACAGAATATATACAGAAATATGACAAATGAGAGTGACTGATGTCATCTAAAATAATTGGATAAACTGGTTGTCGTAGAGGTGGTTTGTTATTTTATGACATGTATAAATGGTTGGAAAAGAGCCAGAGTTGATAAATCAAAGCAAACATTTCTCTATGTTGTTTCCTTATCAGTGTTGCAAAGCTACCATGTTTATATTTTCTTGAGCATAAACAGTGTTGAATAAGAGCAAACCTCTTGATTTACTGGACAGCTATGTGGCTGTCAAAATTCTGAAGTGAGGTGAGGCAAATATTGAATGAATGAGTCTTCTGTAAAGTGGCTTTTGAATGTAGCTCAAGCTTTAACCTGAAACTATATTTAGTCACAGTCTGTTCTCTTGGACAGACGTTCACATTGACAAGGTCAGAAAAGCTTATAACTTGACTTTCCCTCTGTGTAATGCTTTCTCATGTGAACTTGAAACTTTTACTGCAGAGTAGCATCCGATCTTCTAGGCCACTTTTTTATTTGCTGTTTTGTATTGGGGAAATGAGTTTTGTTAACAGTTAGCATTTACTTTACCACTACCAGCTATTTTAAGGTAAAGAACGCCCAGTGGTTGTTTGACAGGCTGTGAGAAACAAGCGACCTTCCACCAAAACTATTAATTCAGCTTCATCCCTCATGCACTTGAAGAACACAACAGCTGTTCCCTTGAGTAATTAATCCAGACTTTCTCCCTGTGATTAAATTGGGAAACAGGATACTGTTCTTACCAACGCGCCCAAACCCTGGAGTTACTCAGAGGGCTTGAGGAGTTTCTGCTCACTTAGTGTGACAAACGGCTGTTGACATTCCACAAGTGTTGGATTGTTCAGCTACTCTACTGTTGGAAAGCCAGTGGTCCCGTATTGTTCCAGCAGGTGGTCAGGAAGTCTCTTCAGGAAAACTCAAGGCAAGGAAGTGTTCCCAGCTCTTTGTTTGGGCCTCTTGTTTGAGTGTTTTTCCAATACCCTTCAGTGTTCTTGTTAAGGGTTGTAATATTTTGAACTGGTTAGCAAGGCCTTAACAGGCCTGGCTGTAAAAGTTTATTAAGGTACTGATGGCAGGGCTTTGTGTTCAGTGACATGTTGTTTGTGCTTCATTACACATTATTTTGGAAACCCTACACCCAAAACCATTGAAAATCAGTGACTCATAAGTGAGTCAAAGTTGATGCAACAACTAATCTGGTCCCGGCCCATCTAATGACATGGTTTTGATTCAACTGCCACTCATCTGGATAAGTGTGGGCCTGTTGTAGCCCTGTCCTTGAGTTTGAAATGGACACACTTCTCATAAGACCAACAAGGGAGCAATCTGCTGAAAGTTAATTTAGTCTCCTACTGGATGGTTCGAAAACAATGCTTCTGTTGATCAGATGAAAAAACTCCTTGTGGTTCTCCCGAAATCCACTAGCAGACATTGCAGTAACTTGCAAAGGTGTTAATAGACCTGCCAGTTGCAAGATGACATAATTGTGCTAGTTTTAACCCCTCAGCTGTGAGACTATGGTTCCTAGACGTGGCCCATAGAACAGGTGCTACATGCTAATTAGCTAGTGTTACAAAGATGAAGGGAAGCTTTGTGCACATGGTGAGTGAATGTTCTCTCTAGATGCCACCACAGGCCGATTTCATCATTCGCATGGTACCAGCTGCTCATTGTCCTAAATGCATTCAGTTGCTCCGCCACCTGCTGGTTAATGAGATTTCCTGTAGTTGCTTTTGAGGCTGTCATTAAAATGTCATTTAAACTTTTCCTGCATTAGAATTCAGTGTTTTGTGTAATTAAATTCTTCTGAAGTGATGTGTATTTTTGAATATGCTTGCAGAGAGCTAAAGTTGAGGAACTACACCCCAGAGGATGAGGAGCTGAAGGAGAGACAGGTGCCCAAAGCAAAACCTGCATCAGGTAAGAGCACTTGATGAAAATAATAAAAGAATGATAATTTTATATGATATATAGAGTTGAGTTCAACTGAGGCTGTTTAACTTTTGTGATCAATAGACATGTTGAGAGATAATGTCGTAGCAAGTGATCTGGTGTTTAGTCTGTCCTGTTTCATATTCCTGCAGTTGACGACAAGGTTAAAGACCAGCTGGAGGCAGCAAACCCAGAGCCTGTGATTGAGGAAGTGGTTAGTGGATTTCCCCTCAGTCCAAAGTCTCTGTTTTCAACCTTGACATACCAGCAGCTTGTTTATTTACTTCACTTTCAACCAGATAAACAAATTAATCGTGTCCTCATTTCTCTCTTGACTTGTTCCTCAGGATCTGGCCAATCTTGCCCCTAGAAAACCAGACTGGTATAAACCTTATTTTATTCACTATTCACAACTGGTCTATTTAGTTTCAAAAACCTGAAAATTAACATTTTAAACCTACTGTTTTGTGTTTGTATTAGGGATCTGAAGAGGGATGTCGCCAAAAAGCTTGAGAAGTTAGAGAGACGAACACAGAAAGCCATTGCTGAACTTATCCGTGAGTATGAAATAACACATTGGCCTAAGCTTTTCCTTTAATTAATATTTTTGTTGTAATGTGTGACATACAAACTTGTTGAGTATAAATGTTTGGTTCAGTAACCTATTGAAACTAGAGCGGTGAAATCAGTTTGTAATGAGTTAAGGGAGGGCTTTGTCTGAGGCTAATTGCTGTGTGGCTTACAAAAGCCCTAGAGATCTGGAAGCTCCTGATGACATCATAGATGGAGTTCCTGTCTCTATGGTTGTGTCCCAAATGGTGCCCAAAGCCCCCATGGTCTTCCTCCGAGTTCACACTTTGGTGATGTAATGCCTCATAAAAAGTCCACTGTGGAGTCCACAATGTTTAATTGCAATTTCAGAAAATGGGGAAATAATGAGGACACAGTGTAGTGGGCTAACACATGCAGTGGCATTTTGCAGGTTATTTGGAAAAAGGCCTGTATTTTTTTTTCTGGCATAGAAAAAAAATCACTGTCATTGTGACATATATTGAAGCCACATATTGTCATGTATAACAGTGGTTCTCATACGCATACCACAGGTGGTACAGATTGTAATTTTGCTGAACCAATTAAACAGAATTTGACATTCACATTAAATAGTATATAAATTAAAAATCAATATTGATGTTATGTGCAATATAAATATCAAACTTAATTATTAACAATCATAATTAAAGCCTTCATTTGACATTGGGGGGGGACATTTGTCTATTAAAATAACATCCAAACAAACCACCAGACTTCTGTTTATTCAGCTGAAGCAACAGGCAAGCACACAGGAGTCACAGGTGCAGCATGCACTTAAACTTCTTTACACCTCATGTATAATGTGAAATGTGATTTCACAGGTGAGCGGCTGAAGGGCAGTGAGGTGGAGCTGGCGGGCGCAGTCGGAGCCATTGCTGTGGAACAAGAAGACTCAGACTGAGGGTCCTCAACAGATTTTCACATAGATCTATTTTTCAGATACAGCAGTGTCTCGGCAGCAGACAGCATGAGTTTATACACAATAAAATGTGTGTGCATGTGTATGTGTGAGAATGAGACAAAGAATGAGAGGGTATGAGAGAAAACTGTTTAATGGTTTTTTTTGGAATACGCAAAGATATTCTTTTTTTGTTCATAAGTAAACAAACATTGTTTTTAAATGGACTCTGTCTTATTTCTTGCTCTCTGGCCCTCGAAAGTGTCACTTCACCTTCAGTGGGGGTTTAATTCCAAAACAAGAACGATAATATTGAAGGGCTGTTTAAATTTTTCCCTCATTGGTATAGGATCAAAATTAGCGATTTTATAATTGAGCAACAATGCAATGAGAAAATAGAATGTTAATTCAAGCAACAGGATACCTGTATCCTAGCTAAAACTGTACGATTGTACCAACTGTGCCGTTCAGCAAAACTGATCAAAGTTAAATGTGTTTGGTTAAATCAAGCTAATAGAATATAGTAGAGGCACACCTAATTTTGGCAACAAACAACAGGCCTGTATGTTTAAAAGACAAGTTGTATGGACAAAGCAGCTAATTTTGCATTGCAAGCACATCTTTGATAATAAAGTGCATTCCTCAACTCCGACAACAATGTAACAACAACTAAGAGACGAAGAACAAATGACAATTTACACCAAACTT
>JBAJNP010008497.1:0-20116 GCA_036877545.1 Yasuhikotakia modesta
TGTTCACGTAGGAGACATACTCGCGGCCAGAGTAGCCGCTCGCCAGTTCGCCGTGCCCATCTGAAAACCCACTCGTAACAGACGCGGGTCGTTACAATATGTTAGTATTATTTAAGACGCGTCTACAATTAAAATGCAGACCACTTGCCAAAAGCACATGAGTAGATCCACACATAACAGTTTGTTTGTGTGTGATTTCCATCACACAGTATTATAAGATATCAGCAGGACATCAGATGCTGCAGAAACTCATAAAGCGCTGTGGTATTCTGGACTTTACAGCCCAGCTGCTACTCACACTCCCTCAGACATGAGAAATATCAGTCTGAACTCCCACTGACCTGTATGGTAACACACACAAGCTCACACACATACACACACACTCACACAGGTCACATTCCGCACTCATACTGACTCATTACAGAGTCCTTTAATTGGCAGGTGGCATGTCTTCCTCCTCCAGTCCATCAGACCTCAGATCAGTTCTTAATCTCATCAAGCAGTTGAGTTTCCTGCCGTCTAGAGCAGATATCATTTAAATACCATCAAATTATATACATTCCTAATGTAAATGTATTTTTAAATAAATGTATTGTATGAAATGTATTGGTATTCTCAAAGATTAATTTTCTATATAATATATAATCTTTTATATACTCTTTTATATATACAAGGAAATGTTTTTACTAAATCACTGTGTAATTAAATGTAAATTAAATTACATCAAATTTGTTTAGTGCAATTGAGCTTGCATTCCCCAGGACATAAACATTACACAGAAAATACTACCCACCATTAAGTCGCTCGAACCTTGAACTTTTTTACCTATTGGAACACAAAAGAGTTGTTATAAAAATCTTAAAGCAGCTGTTTTCCATATAACAGAAATATATGGTTGTCATTGATTGTCAAGGTCAGTAGCTGCGTCAAAACATACATGATGATCAATCACAATATAGAACAAAGGAGTGAACGACTGAAGAAAAGAGTGATGGATGAGAAACATAAAAGTGGAAAATGTCAAATGTGACCACAGTCAAAAAAAGTTTGTCTGCGGTTGATGTGTCTGTATAATGATGGGGTTTTTCATGAACAGCTTTGTTTATGGACAGAATAGGAAATAGGAGATGAGAACAAAGCTCTTGTTGTGTGACATCTGCTGTGAGATGAAGTGATTTAAAGTTAAATGATTGCAAATTTACATTTTCATGTTACCGTACCCAAGAGAAAGATCTTGTATTTCTGCTTTAATTTCACATTGCTTTTCACCGCAATGTACTATTCAAACAAAATAACAAATGCATAAAATAAAAAATGAAAAGAAACTAATTAAAATGAAAAAGACAGCAGCTCTTATCCTCTGTCTCATCAGGATCTCATGCGGAGACAAGGCCACAGCTAACATGAAAGGTCAACAGCAGAGGGCAAAATGTCAATGTCCAGAGAGTAATGTGAGATTCTTGATCAGTGCTTGTGGGTCAGTGTTTAAGCAAGTGGCCAAAAGCCATATTAAATTACCAACCTCTGCTTGAAGTAAATGAATCAGGGAGGTTAAACTCCCAGCTGAACTGATGCATGTGGATATATTAAACATCAGCTCTCATCTTTATTCACAGTTTGGTAATGTAAACAGAAGTGGTTTGGTGTAAGCAAAGAGTGTTTAAACTTTACCTTAAAGCTGTTTAATGTCTGTAAACTAAGATTCCATCTCTGGGTCTTCAGTTACTTTAGGACCATTTTAACAGGTGTTATATTTTTATATTGGACATTTAATAAATAAATATTAGGAAATGTTTAATATGTAATATTCTGTGTTTAATGTTTGGTTGTTAGCATAAATGGAATGTCTGTAGTCTCACCATTAATGTTCTTTGAGACAGTCCAAGACACATTATACTTTATACATAATACTGTATTATGGTATTTACAGTACATGGTAATTTAAAGAATGCAAATTTTTGTCACGCCTGTACATAAATCTTTAAAAACTTCACTAAAGTTTAAACCATGGCTTCAGAAAGAGTCTTCCAGTACTAATTATTCCATGAATAAATCCTTGGCACCACATGATAACTTTTTATCTTGATGTATTAAAATTTTCAATTACAGTAATAAAAAATAAAGAGTTATTGTGGAAAATGAAAAAAAAAACCAAAAAATGCTTCAAACTTGTTGTTGATTACAGAAATTTTTCCAATTTCCCAGTTTCCATCTGGGAACAGCCATTATCCTATTATATATACTGTGAAATCACAAACCACCCACAATATTTTGCAATGTTTACAAAGAAAATGTTGGTTTTCTGTGAAGACGCTCTTAAATTTCGTATCCTCATTCTCTTCGTTTACATAAGGTTTAACAATCTGTGTAACAACATTTAAACGATTGCTGGTCATTCTTTGTATGTTCCACATAGACGTTTTTTCAAACTAAATTTTCTGAGGATTGAGTCCATCTGCTGTTCCTCTATGCTGTTTTATAATCAAACACAATCCAAGAAGGAATATCCTTCGTCCTTTGACGAAGGAAACACACTTGTTTTTGTTTTGTTTTCACACTGATTCCACTCTCCAGTGGAAAAGGCATTGCATCTGGATCTCTGTCTTTTCCAGACACCTGTTGGAGGGTTTTGCCAAGCTTGGAAGACACTGTGTTGAAACGGCTGTGGGAATATGGCTGTACGGTTAACCGCAGATAGTTATGGCTATGGTGCATTAGCAACAGCATGACTCATATTGTCTTTGACTATACAGGCAAACACTGACACCCATAAATGGATGTTTCTGTCACTTTATCGTCATTTACACAGATAGTTAGACGTCTTTTTTCCTGCCATGTGCCCACACAGATATGTAAACACACAGCGCTTAAGTCATCACAATGTCATTACATTGTCTGGTAAACATTGTAAGGGGTTACAGTATGTCTAACAACAGAGACACATCAAAAATATTCAGGTTCATTTGTGAGGATATATAAAATGACCCATTTAATTTAAACACACAATTTGGCTTTCTAATTGAATATTATAATAATAAGTCCAAATTTAGCCCAGTACAGATCTATTTAGTTATACTTGTTGCATTCAGACATTGTCTAGTCAGTCACTGGCACATTAAAACAGTGATTCAGTGATGCCACTGATAGACTGACATATGTGAGTGTCAACAACAGGTAATTGGCACAGAAGTGTCTAACCTTGTTATCCCAGACATAACAAGGTTTAATGCATGTTCACACATCTCCATAGGATTTTTAATGCCTTGTAAATACAGAGCTCATTAAAATGAAAGGGAAACTACCTAACAATAAAATTAACACTGGGTTTATTCATTGTGTGGTCCAGCTATTATTAGCCTGACTGCCAGATACATTAATTATAAGTAGTTATAGTCTCATTGTAGATGAATGCAGACTGTTTTTGGACAAACTGAAGTCAGCGCTCTGGAATGAAACATAGATTTTCCTCCATCTTTTACTTAAGGGCCCTAACTGTCACTGCATGAATGAGCACTATTGAAATCTCAGCTTCCCTCTACATGATAACAAGGCTCAAAAGGCTTTGAAATATGTACCATAAATATGCCTGACCATTAATAAAAACTCTCCAGCACACAGGGGCACTTTCACACTAGAGCGTTTGATGGGCCAGAGTTCATTTAACATCATAGTTGAGTTCATATGATGTGAAAGCTATAGAACCAAAGATTTGGGTGTCTTATTGCAAAGGTGGCAAAACAATTGGTGGCATATTTGTGCCTTTACATGCTACTCGGTGCATTTAACTATAACTATAACTGTATTTTTCATTGCTGCTTATCTACAATTGAGTTGTATGCCATTTTGATGGCAAATCCCAGTAGACAAATACTTGAATACTCAAGTGAACTGGTGTGTCCTCTGTTAGAGGGCTGCTATGGTAAACAACTGAGGCCAGTCCTCACAGGACACTTATGTTGATGACGTGAATACATCATGGTTGAAAGCCAAAAGTACATTGCAAACTTTCATTGGAGCAGACAATTGAACCAATGAGAAAACAAAGATTAAACAAGCGTGTGTGCGCAAGTGTAACTATTTGGGTCATTGTGCTGCAGTCATTACTTTGTTACATATAAATGTAAGTTTAAAGTTTATACGTCGCTAGATGTTCCTACAGTATGTAAATTTCTGTTGTCCAAATATGAATTAATTAATATTCATTATTAATTGTCCAAATGATAATTTTAATGATCAATATTGTCTAGGATCTTTCTGCCCCTGCAATAACAAAACACTTTATTATTCTTTATTTGTTTGTCTGTTTTTTATGTTTAGTTTTAGATATAGCCAATGGCATTACAGACTGTCTTCTGACCCTCCTGTAAGGTTAAACATGCCCCACATTGAACAAGTGGTTTCTGTCATGTGGCCTCAAACAAATCTACCCTTAAGTACTTTTACACTTATAACCATCATTTACTGGAAAAGACATTTATATACCGCTTTATATAACAGCTTATATAACAACTGTGCCATGTGTAACAGGGATACTTGTTTTTGTTTAATTTTGTTTAAAGTTAAGCTTTTTATAATCAGAGCAACCTGCAACCTCAGTGAAAAATAAGCTTGTCTAGGATTCAAATGAAACTTTATCTCAGTTTCACAAGAGCAAGACTTCTGTTTTTTCTTCAGAGTTACTCATTAACCTCTGATCTCCAGCGGTTTCATTAAAAAAACTTGATGACTTTATGGTCAACAACAAATTCTTAAAACAATACTGCAAATATACTTAAGTCACAGGTTGTGATGGGAACAAACAAATGCTAATCGGGCCTTCATTGTTTCAGGCTTTGTTGGAAAACGTTTTTCCAGGTAGTGGTGGAAAAGGTCATTTTTGTGGGAAGGCGTGGGGTGGAACAGGATAGAAAACAATACTCACCTCATCATCTGCTGCAATCATCAGCTATTTAGCATTAAATTATAACTAGCCAGTCTTTATTCTTTGATAATGTTGCCATGAATTTGGGCTGCTGTTTTGTCCTTTATTATTCCCACCTCATGTAAGACAATACCTCAGCCTCCCTCTGGAGCTACTGTATTGTTGTAGTACTCAGAAAAGGCCATACGAATCAGTTCAGCAGCTGTGCCTTAACTTGTGCTAAGTTTCTATTTTGCCAATAGATGCTAATATTGATATTATTTAGGTGGTCGATACCCAACACATTAGTCCAGTTAATTTTTAATAACAAGATGTACATAAGATTGAAAAATAACTTTTACACAATATTGGCTTAGCTAGCAGGGGCTAAAAACTTCAAGATGAGGAAAAACTGTTCAGCAGTTATATATCAGTCAAACTTTGTTTATTATAGAAAATATTATTTGCAATTTATTTTGTCTTTTAGTTTAGTTTTATTTTTAATTAGTCATATATTTGACTAATATTAATATTATATTTTTACTAAATTAAATGCTGAAAATCTGTTTATTTCGTGATAATCCTGAGCTCTGCAGCAGAAATATTGGAGAGGAGAAATATTCTTTTGATATAGGGCCATGAATCGCTCTGAGGTCTCAGAAAAAGAATTCTTTGTGATTTAGGACATGAGCATCAATGTGGCCTTTGTGTGTTGTGCCCGACATCTCATATCAGACAAACAAGACAGAATGTCTGTGAAACACTTCTGCCGCACAGCAGAAAAACAGCAGACAGTTTTGTTTTTACTTTAAAGCAGTGACGTGGCAAGTGGACACAGTTTTATAGACACACAGAACTGTCTCAGGGGTCAATAGAATCAGTGTGTGGGTGTTAAATGAGGTGCTGGCGTCACAGAATGAGACCTTACAAACATACGTTTCCCCCCCAGAGAGATATTCTATGAAGAAATATTGAACTCTGAAATAATATGTAATGTATTCATTGTTTTCATTGTATTGTTGTATTCATTAGTATAAATATTCATTTACAGAGCCCTAAACAGATCTCCCACAAAGAATTACTGGTATAAGTTAATGCACAACTTACTCTCATGTTGAAAATAAGTTATTTTTTGTAGGGCATAATGACAGAGGAGCATTAAATAATAGGATATATAACTTTCAAATTATTTTTATTTGGGTTTTTATTTAACAATTGGCAAAATTGGCTAAAACAACTTTTTCACTTTTTTAGCTGCAGAATTGTTGATTGACTGCCTAAACTAAAACAAGTTTATATGCATTTTTATCACACAATGAATATAAAAATGGTGTATTGTATATTGTACATAATGCTAAATATGCTTTAATGTATCAAATGTTCTGTCATATTACAAAGTTGACATTCACCCCAAGAACACAAACACCATCTTACCACTTCTTTCTCTCCTTTTGTGTTCTTTCACAGGGAGTTAAGAAGTATGACGGGCCGTGTGGAGGAAGAGACTGCAGTGGAGGGTGTCAGTGTTTCCCTGAGAAGGGTGCAAGGGTAAGTCTGTTCTCTAACAAGAAAGAAAGAAACACTAACTGACCAATAAGACATTAGACATCATGTATCTGAGACTAATGTTACAGACCCTGCCTCAAACACCAAACCAAACACTTTCCCACAATGCTTTCCGAGCTCACACTTTTTTGACTGTCACAAGCGAACAGAAAGGGGGCACATGTGACCCCCCTTCACAACCAAAATTCCACATGAATCCCTCCACCATTATGGCTGGAGGCCAGTGATGTTTACAGCCCCCGGTTGAGCTGACAGCTGTGAATATCATTGGTCTTCAAACAAAGCACTAGCCAACAATGCAACGGTGTTTAAGCTAATAGTGCATAAGCAGCTTGTGTTTGTATATGTGTATTTGTGTTTGTTTGTTTGTTTGTTTGTTGTTGCATTGTGAAAACCAAATGGCCCCAGAAGGATAGCAAAGTCACACACAAAGTCACATACGTTGCTGGGGCCAGGCAGTGGTCCACAGAAAGGAAATTGATTAGTTAAAATGCTAAATGATGCTTAGTTGTAAATATAAAAATGCCAGAAGGTTTTTTGCATCAAAGGTGGTGGTGTGATGGTTAGGGGATAGAATATACAGTATAAAAGTCATTATGTTTATGAAAAGCCCTCACAAAGATAGCTATATAAACATATAAACTTTTATTTCACATGACAAAATGACTTTTTAATGTAGCTTAGCCCAACATCGCTGACAGCATATCTACTGTAACTGTATGAGACATAGTTTGTTTGTTCACCATACCGCTAAACTCTCTCATCTCTTAAGGGAGGGTGGGAGAGAGAGGAAATACATTCCTTAGCAAACATCAGGATATGAAGGGGCCTAGCAAGTGTAGCTTGAGATGTCAGTTGAGTTGTCTTTTTCCTGCACTATACAGTAGCAGGAAACGGGGTTCGATTGTTCTGCGGAACCATATCATAAGTGCCAAGGCGGTTGAGGGTACAGTGCTCTCATTCCAACAAACATTTTTCCTTTTGTTAAACTAAAATAAAAACACAGGAGGGAAGGAATAACAGATGAACACTCCCTGTTGGTATTTTTCAACTTTAGTCACTTGACACTGACAGAAAAGTCATAAGTTTCTATATCTGACATTTTGTATTTGTACCCTTTAACAAGCAACAGCATTTACACTTATTCACTTTTGTCCAAAGCAATTTACAGTTCAAGATTCTACTTTATCAGTTTTGGTGTTCTCTGGGATCAAACCCACAACCTTTGCATTGCTAATGCAATGCTCTACCAGTTGAGCCACAGGAACATTCGCGCAGCGGCGTTATCACTTGTGCTTCATTTCACAAAATACACCCACATTATGACTGTTAATATAGCTTACAGTTAATATTTTACAAGCCCTTAAGTATTATAGCCTAGTTACTTAAATTCATTCCTCAGACTGCACAGCTTATATTAACAGTTTGTAGTTTTCATTGTTATTACGCATGAAACACACTTTTTCCACTGCTAATGATATATGTGAATGATGTTTATGGGTAGAAAGATCCTCACAGATGTTTGGACACGGTTCTCTCCCACTTGGTCCCTTGTGGTCCTCAGATGTCCAGCCTTGACATGTGAGACCAGAGAGAAACCTCAGACTAACACAGGGTAACTGACCTCAGGACTGTTTGTTTTTGACATAGAAGGTGTGAGGTAGAGAAACTGTTGATATTTCAAACACTTCAAACACTCTCAAGCCTTGTAAACCATTTTTAAAAAAATTAAATAATACAATTTAATATATAGATAGTTTAGGTTTATTCATAGGGGTATTTGTTTCAGTAACAAACAATCAAATAAATCTTATAAGATCATCGACAGATGCAAAATAGACACATTATATCGTCAATCAAGCTTATTAATGTTACATTTTATACATCTGTGACCATGGCGAAAATGCATAAATCATCTGTTGTCCCGTGGGTGATATTCGGTCAAACAAGCAACAGTTGTTTAACAGTTACAGCTGCTTACATGGAAATTTTACACTGTTGGGCTGTAATGTCATTAAATCTCAGGCAACTCATAAACATCTACCCAACACTGCTGTAACAACTGCTGGAATTTGGTTTCGCTGGAGTTTGTAGGACTGCATGAACTAGCCTTAAACCTTGAAGGTTTTAGGTAGAAAGTTCTGCGGTATCAGAACTTGGTTTATTGCATTGACATTATACTTTATGGAAAAACACACAGGCCCTTCTGAAGTGACACGCAAAAACAGGAAGTTTGACACAGCATGCATCATCATATTTATGGCTGTTCTTTCTTACGGTGAGAAAAAGGCACAGGTCTCTTCTGTCTGTCTTTTTTTGGTTGCAGGCCAAAGTTGTTTCTCTATAAATAGACAATCTCCATATTTCATGTAAATAAGTTGTGCATCCTGACAGTCTTTTAATAGACGTCTTTGTGTGTTTGTGAAAGAGGATGCAGAAGATGGCTTGAATTCTCCCGTCTTTCTCTCAGAGGAAAGATCTGATTGGATCATAGATTCCAATGTAAAGTTCATTTTTTTTTTTACAGCATTTAATTTGACAAAGTTGAAAACCTTTTCAAAACATTAAAATTTGCAGGTTATGGATATTGAAATAGAATTAGATTTGTTATGTTTATTATGGTGAGTTTGGAATGCAGATAAATCTCATGACAGCGTTTCATAGGATCCAGTCTCCGGTTGTTTTGGTTAAAATTGGATGCTGAAGCATGTTGTTTTTGTGTGTTTACAATATGTTGTGTATATTTAATGATAAAGGTCAAATTCTTGTAATTTCAAAGCCAAATGCACACTGAGGGAAGTCACAAATATGTTCCTGGCTTTACTAGGGCATCTAAACATCTGCTTGCTATAAGGCAACTAAATTGACTGGCCAAACCTTGGTAAGGATCTGCCTCCCTCAAAAGCAATAAATTCTTGTGTTGTTGGAAGCACAGGTCCTAATATGAACAGATTCCTCACACTGAATGCTTATTGTGATGTCAAGGAACCAATATTGCTTTAGTAGCTGTTTTGAGTTTGGCATCTTTGGTGGTAATTTTGTGGTAAGTTTCCTTTCCCGATCCATGCAGTGTTGTGAAAGTTTCCGTTGTTACCCAAATGCCTGCTGTTCATATTCCCTAAATGCCATCTTTATTTCCTCATGTCTGGTTGCTAAAAGAATCTCTTCTTTTCTTTCTTTTCTAATATCTCATTGCTAGAATCTCTTCTTCTCTTTCTCTGCTTAAAGGCTTTTTTATTTCCTTTAAATACCCCTAATTAATCACCCCTTCTACTCTGCCAACGCCCTTTCCAAATTCGGTTTGGACTCTTTTTAAGAGTCTTTAAAACACTGTGTGTATTTTAGATTTAAAGAGCACACAGATATGGACAGAAAGAGCATTGTTAGCAGACTGAAGCATAAAATGTGAGTGGGCATAGAAAGATTTCTCCTGTTTTGTGGGGGGAATTGGATGGGTGGGATTTGGGCATTCCAAACATCTGTAGTTACTCTCATGGGTGCAGTTAACCCCACATGCAGGAGTCTATGATTCTTTTCTGTAGCTGCCAGAGAGAGACAGAACAGAGCATTTTGACAGGAGCATCAAATTACAGCTTTATTTATTTATATACAATTATTATGGTTTAATTTAAATAATAACACTTAAAATGTTAAATGATTAATACAATGACTGATGCTGAATACTAAACTATTGCTCGGGCTTTTCTAATTGATTGGACTTCATTTTTATGACTACATAAATATCAAAATCCCCCAGATTTCATAAAAGTCTACTGAGAATTTTTACTGCTAATCCTGATGGTATTTTTAAGGTAGGTTTTCAAGCCTGTGTGAAGTCTTTGAGCTGTCAATATACCCAATAGTCATAACCTTCAAATCTATTTAAACTCAGAAGTCTTACGGCATTAAGAACTTTAAAGCCAACATTCAGAGGTTATCATGTCATACTTTCTTTTACTAGTTGTATTTTAGTATAAAGCTTTGGAGTTAAATGAACTCTGAGGTGAATGTCACTATGGATTGAGCTGATCTGCTTCTTTTGGAAAATACAATATACACAAGAATGTCACAGGAGGAAAAACAGCCCTTGAGCTGCAAACTGTGATTATCATACGATTACTTTTCAATATGTCACAGGGGACTTGTAGTTACAGTATCTAATGGCACTTACTGAAAGCTAGCAAACCCCTTTTTACAGGCATTTCAGATAACTGTAGACTATTTAGTCCTGTTTTACAAGAGCCTCTTATGTGGGTTAGTCTCAACACAGGAATTAGACCAGCAGTTTCCACTCAATAGGCAGTCTAAACAATACTGCAATCACCAGAGTGACTTCATAAATGCACATTGGTGAGTTGAAGTATGTTGAAATCATTTGTCTGTCTTTCTCAGACAGGTGTGTTTGCTGAATAGAAAGTTTCATTTTGGTCACTTGTTTTAAATGATTTCAGGTCAGTGGGTGCCATCTAAATATGTTCTCTGTCCACATAATATGAAAAACATGATTCTGACCAAAATAGGTTTGTTTAGTAAATCATAATTTAATGTTTTAAACAGTTTCCAATTTATTTAAGTTTTTGGCAAAGCACTCACTACTTTTTGGCAAAGGCAAAAAGTACGAAAATCTAGTGTGCCTACTGGAATTTCTTTATTTGTTGCATTGTGGGCTATTAGTTTAAATGATTTATATAGTTATATATATATAAATTATTGTGTTAGGATACAGGCCTCTGACTCCTTTGCCTGTCAGATGTGACATGTCTGTGACATGTTAATAAAGGTAAAGATGAGGAATTATGTTCTGTGTTCAACTTCCAGCCTTCCTGTGGGAGTTACCTGTCATTTATCATATGAGCAGGTAGAAGCAGTTAACAGTTCAATCTCTCATGACATCATAGTTATAATACAGTCAGATCATGTTATGGTTTGTCTCTCTCTCCTCAGAAGATCAGTTCCCATATGCTTCTAAAACACACCCAGAGCTCTCACACATGTTCTGGCTCACACACTGCTTTCATATGCACTTGCAATAAGTCATACTGTACATACATGTCATGTCACATTGATAGTACTGTGGGATGGATGCCACGTGCATTTTACGGAACTGTCCAAACAGACAGTCCAAAATAGGACTTGGCTTTGTGGAAAGGCCGCATATAAACCATCAGTGATTGTGGTCATTTAGTGACATTATGTGATAACATCCAGCTGCTACACAAAATGTCACCACATTCCAGTACCGGTTTAAATGACACTTAAATATAAAGGCGTTCTTCAGAGCAAGGCCAAATAATTTTTTTTGGTCCACAGAAAAACTTTCCAGAACCTGAAAAGAACCAGTACGTTCTGGTTTTTAATAGTGTACAAAACCTCTTTCACTACAAAGAGTTGTGCAACAGAAAGGTTCTATGGATGTTAGAAGTTCTTTTCAGTCAACTATTCAGACTGACAAAGATTTTGTTTGAAGTTTTATCAATTTTTTATGGATACACACTTACACACTCTCTTAAACACACACACACACACATATATATTTAAAGAGAGAGTGTGTGTGAGAGAGAGAGAGAAAGAGAAGAGAATGTTTTTCATCAGTGAATGAATTGTTGAAAATGAGTAAATGGGTCTTAAACAGATCATTCAATAAACTGCCCATATGTTCCATTTCAAATCTCCCTGTTCCTCTCAGGGTTGGACATAAGCTAGTAACACTCCAAGCACATACAGCTTGCTGATATCACTGGCACTGACTACCACAACTCTTGCAGAGGAAGGGTTGATGTGACAGTCTAATCCGCTGTGGTTTAGTATGGTGGACAAATGCATCCTTCCCCTCAATTGGCCATTGTGTGTAAGACTTTGTGATTTCCTTTAGTGAACTAAACCAAGCTACTGGTTTTCAGTCCACCCACCTTTGGACCAGTGCCCTGCTTGGCCAGTTGGTCTGCGGATGAGTAATGTTTCAGCGCAGCTGCACGTCTGTATGTGAAAGCTGCAAATGTCGAATGCATTAAATGACCAACATACATACAGTACTTTGTTTACTTATGCAAACAATGTTATGCAGTCGTGCCTAAATCTGAGTTAGGATCTGGCCCTGTGAGACTGAGTTGTTTTTAATTCATAGTGTGCATAACAAAACCTAAAGAAATGTTGTTTATTAAAAATAATTTCCAATGGTCCTCACATACCAGACAAAACGAATAATATATCTTAAGCATGCCTGAAGCCACACTCACAACTAAATACTGTACATGTGATATCTGTCCTACATTATTAGATCTGTACTGTAATTCTATGAAGAAACAATGTTACCCAAAAGAAACATAAATGTTTCACGATTTCCTTGAAGGAAACTTGATATGCATTTGGTTTTACTGTATAATCCCATGAGCACGTCTGTAGAATTTAAGACTTAATTAGTCTTTAATGTTTATTATATGGTTGAATTCTCCATATATCACAGTTCTCAGCTCCATGCTCACTTAAATCCCAGCTGTATCCTGTCTTCACTGTATATCCCGAGCCTCGGAAGGCTCATTCCTGGCTCCTGAGGCAATAGTGCAGGTGTCTGGCTCCACACACCTCTGCAGATGCTGGGGACCCGACCAGGCCCCTCAAACACACAGATTCACGTGCACAAATGGACCACAGGCACAAACAAACGTGCATTCACACATGCCATCTGGAAAACAGCTTTTGGCATCTTTTCAGAGCTGCAATATCAACATTGTCGCAATGCTCCACATATTTGTTTTCTTCCTCCCATCAATCTTTCACCCACCATCACTGTGTTTACTTGCCTTGTTTATCATAATGTCTTTCTTGTCTTTTTTGTTTATCTCTAGAATGAACAATGCAGCGAAAGCGTCTCTCGAGTAGAAGGACACTTTTCATTTAAATTTCTTTCAAAACACTAAACATCAACAAAAAGCAACAAAGAAATCGTATTTGTTATTCTTATTTAAACACTTATTTGCACTTGCTATATTTTATGTAAAAATGAACTGTAACTGTGTTAAAAAAGTACCCCATTAAAAAATGGGGTAAAAAAAGCTCCTTATTGTTGCAACTAAAGGCCCGTGTGAAAAGACCACCCAAAACACAGGATCATGTGCAGACTCTGAACATAAAGTCTAAACTTTATGTATTTGTTTGCATTACTCAATACAGTAACAATTGCATGAACAATTGCATTCACATTAACAGAGAATTACAAAAGCTCATTGTTAGTTCATGCTATTACTTTGACTAATGGTAACAAATAAAACCTCAAACAAGTGTAAATTATTACAATGTACTTTTTTAGTTCCATATATTTTCCACATGTTTTGTTTAAGGTTTTTTTTTTACCTCAGTTCACTCTTCCTGATGCAGCATGAGACACGTGCAGCAGCGCATGGGCCAGAGCCCAAAGATGATGTGTCTGTCTGCGCTAGACCTGAGCAAATCTAAACACATTCAAATATAATAAACACAGAATCTCAGTATAGTCGGTCTGTGTAGAAACATCTGAACCCAAGCCAGTTATGAGAAGCGTGTCAGCAAAAATTATGGCTGGATAGTGTCAGTGTCACCAGTGTCACTTTGACACCAACTTTCTATTTTTTCTTTCTTTCTTTTTCTTTATTTTTTGGTGTATTGATGCTTACAATGTTTGCTCTTTTATAAGGTTTGTTCTGTTCTGCACCTACTGCTTGGCTCTGTCCCCTCAGGATGTTGATTTAAGGACCAGGTCCAACAGAAACAGAGGCCTTTATTGAGCCATTTAACCGACTTAGTCTTTGTGTTTTAGAAGAAGCTGTTTTAAAGTAAAAACATTTAAATTTAATGGCTAGACACTGCTGGCACTCTGAGATAACTGCAGTAAACACATTAACAATTATGATTTAACAATTTAATTTCAGCTTAAATATATTATGTTATGTGTAATATTGTTCAAACAAAACATTTCTATGAATTGTGGCTACTGTGCTGCACACCTGTGTGAACTTGAAGGACGCTGAATTCATACATCTACCAAAACAACCTTGGGATCAAAAAACATCACTCACTTGGGGTAAAACATCACTCATTTGTATATGCGCATTTCATGTCATTTGGCTTAATATGTTGTTCTCTAAAGCAAGAAAATCTAACATTTTTACTTGTATCCTAATTGTCAGAATACTGACAATTGACAGGGCAGATGTTAGGCTTGAATTTGCTTTCATTTGAGGATGACACTCAACATTTTGTCATTATCAGACTCCCACTCTCTCCCTCTTCCTATCTCTCCACCATCCTGTTTAGATTCCTGCTTTCCCTATGGGAGATATCTGTTGCTAAACCAACATTATGAACCATGGCAACCGCTCCGGCCCTTTAGCCTAGTGAGCAACAAAGTAAATACTGTGGGAAAAAAATGAAGAGGGCCTATGAGAGAAGTGTGCTGCATCTGTGTGGAAGCAGCCGCAGAGCCTCACGTGTGTTCCTGCTATCGCGTTTCCCAAGGACCGGAGATATTTCATTGTGAAGATTAGTCATAGGCTAAAAAAATGCATCTCCAGTGGGAGGTCAAATGAACCGCAACGTCCGACTGGGACACAGCCTCCAAATATATGAACGTGAACTGTTAGGATATATTAATACATTATCCACTCACCAGGACTCCATGTATGGAAGTTTGTCTTGGCCCTAATGTGATCCAATGATTTTAACATTGCAGTAAATGTAAAAAGTTCCAACCCATGTTTTATCTCAGAGCTAATAGCACATATGAAAGATGTCTCTGGTTCGGCCATTCTGCCATCCTTTTCATTACTGCAGGCTTGTTTGAGTAATTACAGACATACATATAAAGCAACACATCAAATACAAGTAGGCAATATAGCAAAAATAAGTATGCAATTGAACACACTCTTAAATATTAATATAAAAATAATCATATAACTCACTATACCAGAACCCCAATAGGTACAATGTATCAAATGTATCACACAGTGTACACAAAAGCACACAGCATTTTAAAACAACGGCTATAAAGTGAAGCATGTGGGAAAGGTTTAAAATAATAACTTGTGTTTACACAACTTAAAGGCTAGCCTACAGACCCATTGGCTAATTATTAACTGTACTTCCTTCATCCATTTTTATTATTATACGAATGGTCTTAATTTCTTAATAAGTTTCAGTGTGTGGCTAGTCAAATTAGGCCATGACCCTCTGAAGGGTCAGTTCAATCTGTGACCAATTATAACCCTTGACCTTTCACCTCTGACCCAATGCTCCAGAGAGACTAAATTGGAATCAGAAGCAGAAGGATTTTCCCATCCCCTGAGCTACTGACCTGCATGTTCAGAGCTTAGGCATGTTTATTTGTTTGTATTTTACAGGGTAGAAGTTTCTTTTGGTCACATTCCCATCGTTTTTTGTTTTAAGGCTTTTCTAAACACTCCCGATGGAGATGAAGCAGTCAAACTAAATTTAAATTTATACTCTTTCTGCACGCCAGGCATTAATAGCGCAGGCAATGTTTCAAACAGCAAAAAAAATACTATATTGACCCTCTTCATCACATAAACAGCATCAGCTAAATATGTAAATATGGAGCATTCAGTGCATTAAGATTTTTAGTCAGCCAAAGGCCGTGGGAAGACTGAGTTTTAGTTGTGTTTCCAAACCCCTAGAGAGCTCAGTATGACTGTATATGGCCCTGAGTGTGTGTATAATTCTGTACAGTTGTTGGCACAGCATTATGAATGTGCGCACATACATAAATGCACATAATGATCTGGACTTGCTCATATTTAATTTCTTATGCTTTCTATGTCTCTCTTTCTCTCTCACACACACACTCTCGCCTACTCTGTCTTTGTTTCCCTGTGTTTATTGGCACCCATTAGGGGACGTTAGAAGAATGAAGCTTGCATTTACCTTTTAAAGCCAGGACAGTGAGCTCTGGGCAGAACTCTGGCTAGATACCTCTCTGTATGGCCAGACTTTTCAGACTGAGGTCAAACCATGACTGCATTTCCAAGAGATAAATCACACCTCAGATCTTCAAGTTCAGATCTTGCTGATTGGATTTACTCTTTCATCATGCTGAAATATTTCAACCCTTAGCCAAAACGTCTATCCCATGAATTACATCTAGCCGGTTAATTCCCTCAGACAGTTGGTTTGTACTGAGAAGAGGGTTTTATCATAAGCATCTCCTTGCCTTTATGACATCAGTAGCGTGCCTCACACTCGTGACCTGCCCGCTGTTTACTTCACACCACCAATGACGATGTTCTCTGTAGATACAGTAGAACCCCCCGCACAGGTCTGTTCCTCATCTTCAGCCTTATCTAAATAACACTGCAGCTAAATGAGACGTCAAACAAATAAAATGTCCAACGTCAATCTGAGTTTTTATACAGCTATTGCGTAGAACACACGTTAGGATTTACTCTTTGTAAATACCAGGCCTGCATGAGTTGTGCCTACAAATTGTCTTACATAAATACAGCCACAGATTTTGCAACTTTTAGGGGGAACAGGGAGGAAAAACAGGGAGGAATAGTCAAAGAGAGATACATAGAAATATTCAGTTAGAAAAACATTTAGGTTTAGACTGTCATGTATAGTTAATTTGCTACAGTGATTATATAAATACAATTAAACATAATATATTACTGAACATAATGTGTTAGGATTTAAGTTAAGATTGAAACTATAGTAACGCAATAAAATTGCAATAATCCATGACCAAAAATAATATACTGTCACCCTGGAATGGTTAGCTTGTGTATTTGTAATGTAATATTTTTACTGTGTATACATGTTGTATAGTTACCATGTGTTACTTTATAAATTGAAATCCACTAGACTGTCTGATAAATAAATGAACTGATCATTTATTATAAATAGAGTTGAATGATGACACGCTGTTCTGTGTGTGAGTATTTTGCACAGGTGTCTGACACAGGGTCTTTATCTCAAAGACCCTAAAGAGTTTTGCTCAGTGAGAACAGAAATTAGAGGGATGATTGCACACAACTGATCTCAGCCCAGCCGGACACCCCGCACCTGTGATTCATGTCTGGTTCATTGTGATGATGTCACATGTAATCCCATGAAGGCTAGTACAGTATATTTATTTTTTCTGAGGTTAATTTTCATCAGGTTCTGCCTTAGAGAATTTGCTTTAAAAACAAAGACAATGAAGACAGACACCTGGAATAGCGTCTTTGTAATTGCTTTCGTTGTAATCAGCATAAATTTGACTCTTGTCTGTTGTAGATGTCTTGTAGAAGATTGTGTTAGCTTGCTATCATGTTACTTTTTAATCCTTTGTTTTTGTCTTAGTGCAGATGACGGTTCTGGTTCAATACAAGTTCAAAGAATGAAGTGTGTTAACCCATATACTGTAAATGCAATTATGTAAATATGAATTTTTAAATCATTTGTTTTTACAGAGAAATGAAATTAAAGGTCTGTTTTTTTCTGTAGGAAAAACAGGCTGCAGGTTTTCCAATAACTTGTTCTGAAGTCTGAAGTTAAGCCCAAATAATAACTCTAAATATTTGGGTCATACTGTTATATTGGCTATATCTTAATATGTTCTGCACTTACATAAAAGTACAATAAAGATTGAGGTTAGTCTCTATTTATCTGTTATTATTATTATTCAGGTAACTCAGTAACTAAATAGACAGTATAAACTGATTGCTTGCCTTAATGTGTGACTAGAAGACTGGCTGAAAACTGTTGTTTATGAAACAGTGCTGAAGTGTGGCCTTTAGTAAAGCCCCACAGAACTGGAAACATCCAGTCACACACACACCAGCTTCATGAATCATTCTCACTTAACACCTTCAGTCCATCCGCACAGGCCTGTTTGTGGCTGCAGTGGGTGGATGGTGAAGTAACGGCTGGGCAGTTCTTGTCACAGTATCAGAATGATATTGTGAAACTCAGGTACAGGTTGTTGACGCTGTTCAGAGACTTTCTGTCTCTTGTGGTGTTCATTTCCCACAGTAGTGATATTCTGTTCTGGACCTCGGCACGTTGGGGTGGGGGTGTGAAGAACATGCAGAACTGATGTTTTAAAGGGCCGTTTATGACTAATAGCATCCAGAGTTTGGGCTGGATCTCACTGACTGGATTTTTGCCTTGGGACATAATATTACACGCTCACACAAGCCTGTGGGGAAACCTGGAGTTATCATGGATAGCTGAGAAATCTCATTATCATTTTTTCAGAGTGTGTGGTGCATTTGTTTGGGCTAAAACGCTTTACATCAACAACTAAATAGATTCCTGCTGTATTGCTGTATAGTGTCAGAAATTATAATGTTTTGTACAAAAGTTCTCAACACTAGAGGTTTAAAGCTATTTTCAGTGGCACAGCTTTCCAAGCTCGTATGCTGTTATAGTTTCCATGGAACACAGTAGAATAGTTGCACAACTCCTGCAATACAATGGTAGTACACAGCTTCACAGCTTTGGTCAATATAATTTGTCACTGCATGAAAAAGTGTCTTATTTTGTGTTCTGTGGTGAGCATGAAAGCATTCGGTTTGGAATGACAAGACGATGAGCACATAATGACAAATGTTTCATTATTGTGCCCTGTTTCTTTAATTCTGACCCAGTATACAGTGTTTTGATACTGGTATTTGTGTGAGCTTCCTGTCTTTACACTCCAGTGCACTTCCTGTTTTCTGAGTCACCCACACAGATTAGAGCTACTGTTAAAAACTCCAACAGTGTTTCAGAGCAGCACCAACACAGGACTGTGAGTTTATATGCACTACAGTTCAGCCATCACTAGCTAAACAGAGCTAAACAAACCACCACTAACCACTTTAAGACAATTGACTCATCACAACCGGTTTGAAGATTTGTGTCAGATTGTTTTGTTAAACTTCTAAGTAACGCTACTGTAATTTTGATCAAATTTTCTGATATTGTTGTACTGTGAATCTGCCCTTATATGGACACACAGTCAATTTAATGATGAAGTCATTCTTAGACACTGACAATTTGCCACATTTTTGAGCTTGTTGTCATAATTTTGCTTTAGATCAACTAAACCCACTTTATGTCCAAAGTAAGCATCTGTGATGTTTAGTCTCATTCTGTGAACAGCAGACCTGGGTAAATACTGGGGAAAGACAAATCGTATGTTCTACAGCATTAAGTCCAGCTGTTGTGTGTTTCAGGAGAATCGATCATTTTAGATCATCCATATAGTTCACATCTGTGTACTGAATACAGAAAAACAAATGACATCAGACTATTGTGCAATCTCATTTTTTATGTGACCGATTACCACATATTATTATATCATTAAATTAATGGTCTTAAAACCTTTTTAATATAAAGGTGTATATCACATTTATATTAAAAATCTATTGTAATCAATCAGTTGTAATCAATCATAATAGATGGCATATTACTGCAATACTGTTTTTGCAAATAAAAGATTGACTAAACAAAAGATGCTGAAGATACATATAATTTTTATGAGCTTGCCCTTAGCATAAATTTAATAATAATAATAATAAATATGTAAGTACTGTATGAGTGATTCAAATTTTTGGACTGGTACTGTACATCCAGCTATACATCCGGCTTGTGACCTTACCCCCCAACCTCCCACATACACACACAGACACACACACA
>JBAJNP010008498.1:0-17516 GCA_036877545.1 Yasuhikotakia modesta
GTTTGTGTGTGTGTTTCTGTGTGTGTGTGTGTGAGTGTTTCTGTGTGTAAGTGTTTGTGTGTGTGTTTCTGTAAGTGTGTGTGTGTTTCTGTAAGTGTTTGTGAGTGTTTAAAGGGGGATGGCTGCCCAGTTTGTAGCTTGTCAGTAATTGCCTGAGACGAGCTTCCCCGGCATGTGTGAAAGCTGCTCGGCTTGAATGCCTGGATCGTACCAAGTACCGTCAGAAGCGAAGGGGGAGCGAAGGCGAGAAAAACGATCAGACCGGAGACAATGGGCCCCCGAAGTGTCCCCCCAAGTTGCTTTGATGTTGTCCTAGTGTCTAGATGCTGAAGGGGACCGGTTACTGCGGGGAAGAGCAGCCCTTTGTGTGGATGTGTGTGCACTTTTTGGGCCAGCACGGACAAAAGGGAGGGAACAAGAGCCTGGAGAGAAATAAGAGGAGAAACAAATGATGAAAACCCAGATGATCTTGAGCGGGTTTTTGTACGGCCACTGTGTGTGAGTGAAAGCCAGAGAAGGAGAGGAAAACTGGTGCACGGGATCCAATAGAGAGAGTGAGAGAAAGGGGGTGGGGGGTGAGTATACAGTATCTTACTGTACTCTGTTTTACTTGTGTTACTGTGTGACTCTCACCATGTCTTTTGTTTGTGGAGGATGAGTGAGAAACAGGAACAGAGTTGAACCTGAAGTTGGTGGCTCATTATTGTGGACGATTCTGGCTGGTGTGTACGTGAGGGTTGGTTAAAAGCAATGGCTTTGTGTCTGTTATACCCAGTCCTTGAAACCCTGTGTGTGTGTGTGTGTGTGCAGGAGGTGAGATGGATACGGCTGTAGAGGGGGTGAGAGGGGAGTACATGGTTTGGAATGTGTCATTGGATAGTGTGGAAATAATTTGCTCTGCTTGATAGCAGCAATAAGCGCTGCTCTGTTTGTTCTTCTCTCATGCACGATGGCTGCAAAGCAACACGATTTTTCCCCTCACTATTTGTCAGGAATGTCACTTTCAGCAGCGAGTGAATTGTGCGATGATTTGAGCGGAGTGTGTGTGTGTTTTGGGGGGCGGTTCTATTCAGCCTGGGGGTTTCTCAGTCTGTGCCCACCACAGTGGTAGCAGACTGATTTTTACACTACCAGCTGTTCCAAAAACCTGCAGTGATTTTCTTCTTTTTTCTGCGTTTCTCACGCTAAAGGTTATCCAATCATGTCCACCGTGACACGCACTGGCGATTTAAAAACATCATTTAATGTAAAATATCTTTATCAATAATTTCCTCTGATTCTGATTAAAGGACATTGCACTGATTTTACTGTGGTAAAACGACATTACTGTTGCCTGTTGCTTGAGGACTCGACTTTCGATCGCACAAAATGTCTTGCCCTGCCTCAGTGAATGTTATATTGCATGCATAAATAACTGCAGATTTAAAAATGGTGTACTGTACTGAATAAATCATGTTAACAATGTGTACAGTAAAAGTTTAATGCATTTTCATATTAAAACCGAGTGTTTTATTTAATATGAACATATTGGTTATGTGTCCGCTGAGTTTAATAACAATTACACACCAACCACAGTGGATTTAATATTTCAGTGGTTTGTGAAAGATGTTTTAAAAACATTCACACATGCTGCCAGAGAATGTCAACATGTGTTTTGTTTGTTTGTTTTGTTTGATGGATGATGTCAATCGTTTGACAGGGAACGTTGTTGAAAGAGATCAAAAAAGGTTAAAGGAGAAAAGGTTAAATTTGCCTCATGTCTCACCCTATGAAGAAATATAAGAGTTACAAAAGAGTCTATTTATCTGGTTGCTTCAATAATATAAGACCTGGTTTAACATTTGTTGGTTCCAAAACAACGTTCTTATAAAGCAAAAATGGTTTGTTCTACCTCAGGGAAAGTTTTAAGAAAATTATTCAAGCCTGAATCTCAGCTCTGATCATGTATTATGTTTATTAAGTTGGATACAACGCTTGGAGGGGAAATACAGCGCTTGCATTTGATGTGCAGGTGTACAATTATCAACAGGGACGATTATTTTACACACCTGGCTTTGCAAAAACTCAACAGGTTTTATTGTATCTATAATGTAAGAACTTTGACTCTTACACCTTTAATTTGCTTAAAGAGATTATAATGAATTTTCGTAGCATGACATTATACACCTGCATCTCCAGAAACTTCTGCCAATGTTTCTGAAACTGATTGGAATTCTGCCAGTAATTGACATTTAAATGAATCTTCATCATTTAAAGAAATAATTGAAAACTTTCATACGTTTCTTAGTTTTTTTTAATTTCTGAATCTGAATTCTTTGAATTCAGGTTACAAAGTGAATTTTTATATTTTTCAAAGCTGCAAAAGTTTGTTTAGGTCATTTTTTTCAGCAAACTCACAAAACTCCAGAGAATAACATCATAAGCGGTTACAGTAGCTGGATTCTGCAATTACTGGCGGTTTAAAGCATTTATAAAAGATGCTTTAAAGACATTTATAGAAACTCTTGCATTATTAACAACAAAAGCACATGAGCACTAATCACATAATATCGTTGATGATGATCCTGTGAGGAGTAAAAGACCCAGAGTTTATTCATGGTGGTCGCGGCGGCCATGCCACCGGCCTCCCTGTCTCTGCCTGTGTTAATAAGAAATGTGAGACAACACACACACACACACACACACACACACACACACACTGAAACTCAATTGGTTTCTCTCGTGTGTATTCTGAACTCCACTGCTGAGTTCTTCTGATCCATCTACATACATTACCCAAAATACCAGGAGACCACCAATGAAATAAACACAGAGAAGACTGGAGGGGCTGGACTGAAAAATGAAGGGAATAAAAACCCTTGGAGATGGTCTGTTGAAGGAGAAGAAGAAGAAATGGAGGAGGGGAGGGGATTTGATCAGCAGGCTGGAGGGATGTGCTTTCTGAGAGACACCAAAGGAAATAAATGGATTTATTTTTCACAGTTGTCAAATATCCAATGAATAAATTATGGCTGCGTTGAGGGAACAGCTAATAACTCACGGCAAACATAAAAAACATTTAGTTAGATGACAGTTTAGTTAATTCTGGGATACGAGTCTGCGCTCATAATTGTTTCATTATTTCACCGGAGACGAGACGTGTTTTGGTCAGCGGGGATTTTCGATGCCACGAAGAAAAAGAGATTCACAATCTTTCCTTTCCAAAGCATCTCTCTTTTAAATGTTCATGCGACGTTTTCTCCCACTAATATCTTTTTGAATAGGTGGAAATGTTCACGCTAGCCTTGTGCGCTTAGCCACCGAGATCATTGCAAATTCATTTAGAGGTGTCTGTCACACAAAGATGCAGGAACGCTGGGGGTGGGGGAGAGATGATGTCTTGGGTTTTTTAAAGCACATTTGTATTCATGTCATGGAGGAGAGAAGCGCACAGAAATAGGGAAGACGCTACTTTAGCATGACAGACATTAGGAGGAGGAGGCTAGTCACATAAGCATGACAGGTGCTAGCGGAATGCCAAACGCGCGCTTCAGGTCGAGCGATGATGTCATGACGAACGGCTCGCTGATGTAAGATGTAACAAATCTGGTGTCAGAACGCTGACGTAAATAATTCAAACGTGACGGGTGCTTGACAAGTGTTTGGCTTGTAAAATATACATACAGTTACATGCTCAAACACACGCTACAGGTTCTGTTGGGCAGAATTGTGTCAGACGTTCATGTTAAATGAGCAGAAATGCATTATGGGGGATTTGAGAGCGCTGAGGTGAACGTATTTGAGCTCAGTATGAGAAATGGCACTGAGGACGTCATTTACTGTGGTCCCAACATCCTCATATTTCCAACCAGTATTCAGCCTCTCTCATAGCTCTCCACAACCCCCTCAACACATACACACACACACACACACACACACACACACACAGCATCCTGTAAATCACAGCTTTCACTCCCCTAGTGACACAAGACATGCTCACACTCTTCAGCAACTGATTACATCAGGAAACACACACACACACACACACACACACACACGCACACACACACACACACAGCATCAAATCTCTGTCTGTCTCTTTCTCTCTCTTATGTCTTCTCTAAATCTCTTCTCTGCTTGTGTTCTCCTGTCTTACTCTCATTCTCCCTCCCCGTCTGTCTCTCTCTCATCCTCCCTTCTTTTCCCTTCATCATTTTACCTCCGTGTCTCTTACTCTCTTTTCCGTCCTCCGCCGCCCACACTGAGCTCATCATTGATGCGTTTAGCAGCACCGCTGAGCGAGAGACGCAGGCCATCGATTGGCTCCGTAATCGACATGGATTTTTGCCTAAAGTGGTGAAAAATATGCCGCGGCTACAGCCAAGCAATTTCTCCAGCCAGGAAGGAAAGAGACCCGGCAGCTCTATAATTGATATGAAGATCAATTTTGTAGCTGTAGTCTGTTCAGTTTTCACTGACCGATGCAGTCGACCACACGGCTTGTGGCTTCTGCTGTGATGGGGAGCAAATGAAATAGTGGGAGGTGTGTGTGTGTGTGGTGGGAGGTGTGTGTGTGTGTGGTGGGATGTGTGTGTGTGGTGGGGGGCACATTGTGGCTGATCACTATACGATGAGGGGCTTTATTTGGTTTGCATGACAAGAGACCAGATCTTGCACATGACAGCCATTGGCATTATTTCAGTACCTGTTATTGTTGGGCATGTCCCCACATATTTCATAAAACATAATTAGTTTATGATATATTTGTTTTTGGCATATATGATTTATAGCAGGTTTTTATGATATATTTATATTTATTATGATATGTTCATGTTTATATGATATCTAAAAACATTCTACTAACCTTACTACAAAACATTTTATTGATAACGTTGAGAGAACCTTTTGAGAACGTCAGCCAATTTTCTGAGAATGTTTGCTGAGAACGTTTTTAAAACGTTCCACTAACTATTTAAGAGCAACATTTTTGGTAGATATGACATAACAATAAAACATTCTACTAACGTTACTACAAAATATTTATTGATAACGTTAAGAGAACGTTTTGAGGACGTCAGCCAATGTTCTGAGATTGTTCCCTGTGAGCTGCTTAATGGCTGCAGGTTTAGTGATCGCGAGTGATCCGTGGACAAGACTCACATTTTTGCACTGATATTCAGTTGCATTCTGTAATTTATTGTGTCCTTGTGTCTCTTTAATAACTCCAGCATCTGTCTCTGAGACTGTGGAAGTCATTCAGGTCCAGTTTCAGGAGAAACAAGCCTTGTTCTGACTCTCTGCCACTTGCCCATTAAAACCACAGGCCCTCTGCTACGAGCGAGACATACTGTATTGGCAGCCATATTGGCTGAAATCACCGCCAATCCACCTGGAGCCATTTTGGCTCCCGTTACTCTAGTTAGACTGGAATATCCAAACACAAGCAATCAAATCCAGAGGTCTTGGATATTGCTGCTCAGTGCTTTGCACTGATTGGCTGAGGGCTCCCTCAGGGCCGGTGACATCAGATGATTGGAGGCGGAGTGTTGTCTTGGCTCCGGCCTTGGTGGCTAAACCTGCAACCATTTTGGAACCTGTTTTGGAAAGACCAGCAAAAGACTGCTGTTAACATTCAGATGTCTGTGTTGAACAGAACAACATCAACAGTGCAGTTTGGATGGTTTACCCATTAGACACAAGTGTGTGCGATTATTTAACCTAATATTGGAAACAGATTTGTACTTAGCAATACCTAACAAATCTGAGCAAATCCTCCTTCTGAAGACATCCTAATTTGATAAAAAATGCCACAAAAATATTATTATTAACAAAATGTTGTGCATGTACGTGTGTTTGTGCATGTATGTGTGTGTATTTGTGAGTTTATGTGAGTGTTTGTGTGTGTATGTGCACGTGGTGTGTGTATGTGAGTGTTTTTGTGTGTGTGTGTTTGTGTGTGCGTGTATGTGTGTGTTTATGTGAGTGTTTGTGTGTGTGTGAGCTGATGTTTCCTAGAAGATAGAAAACAGAAAAACTAGTTTGGTGATTTTGTGACAGAGAGAGATGTGACAGATCACTTATCTATTAAGTTGATTACCTGTCTGGACTGTGAAGTGTTGTTGCCATGGAGTCGCTGGTTGCTGGGGACAGTCGGTAATCATCGGTGATGCGGCGACACCTCCCAACCTGTAATATCTCTCAAATACTGTCTCTGTAAATCTCAGCCATCTTTACAACATGAACTTTAAATAGACAACATTAACACAAAACAGATTTATTTACATTATTAACACATTACCTTGATCTCTTTGCAGGATTAATGAACTCATTTAACATTGTTCTAAAGAAAATAGTGCAAATTTACACGTACATGTACAATAGTACATTTTCATAATTAAAAAAATATTATACTCAAAACATTTACATTTATGCATTTTATTTTTGTGCAACATTGTGCAACATGCATTTTTATATGCGACATATTTTTGTCAATGTAATCAAGGCTGTTTGAGAAACATGACATTAACCTTATTTTCTAACCATAATTTTAAAAGGTTGCTAGGGCAGTGCTATGCGGTTGCTACGGTACGCTGACTGATTTTTCACACATTGCTAAAGTCTTGCTAGGTGGTTGTTTGCTCTCTGAAATCAAAATCTCGCACCAAATCTTTATATTCATATATTTAGTAACTGGAGTGGCAACTGAATTGTGAGCTGTGTGAACAGAACTGTGGCCTCAAATCGCTTCCTCTGTTCTCTCCCATTCTCCTCTTTTATTTCCTCCTCTTCTTCTCCTTCTCTCTTGAACAGCTTCCTCACCATCTGAGAGGACTCATCTTCTCAACAGATACTTGATTACAATCAACAGATTGCTTTAGCAGTATCAAACTCTCCTCAGTTCACACAACATTACAGACAGAAGGAGCGAGGCTCGAGATAAAAGGGTTCTCACAAAGAGAACGATTGTGTTTTTGCAATAGACCAAAAGCCCTTCTGTATCCATCACAGAACTGAACAAAGGTTTTGGTTTAGGTCAAGAACTTTGAAAGATGATTCTCTACTGAAGGTTTGTATCTGTAATTTAATATTTGAACCAATTTAGACTAAGAACTTGTATGACCTTCTTAAAAATTGGAATTAGCATTTAGCTATTTGTCTCAGGTCTGCTGTCTTAGTCCTTCTGAAAGATTTGAAATGGTCAAAATGATGTTTGCTAGGGTTTGTAGAATCAGATCTTCACAGCATCAGATCATTTGATTGGTCAGTCAGATGATGTAGTGGGCGGAGCTTGGCCACAAAAGGTGCAGAGTGGAACGACATTATGCTGATTCTTCTTCATGGTACTGTAAGGTCTGTGAGTAAGACAGAGTTGTCTCAGCATTGCATCAGCTACAAACTACCTCAACAGGGCCGTCCGTAAACAGAGTAATAATTCTTCCTATAGACCTAAAACAATCAGTACTAATGATTCAGTTTATGGTGGAATAATTTTGCCCAAAAGGAAAATGTTTGCTGGTCACGTCAGTTCAGTTTTGTTGGTTTAATGTGATTCAGAGACTTATTTATTTCTTCACTGTGTGTCTTTAATAAATCCTTGGTTTGTGATGGTACAAGCTTTTAATGAATTTGGCCCTATACGTTCATGCCGGATGTAATCGCTATGAGGATAAATTTATCTTAAAAAATTCACAGAATAAATTTAAATATGTTTGGAATGACAAAAATGAGCACAGATTTTTCATTTATGGGTGAGCTGTCTCTTTAAGTCTGTTGAGTTTTGTTCTGTTTGTGTGTGTGTGAGAGTGTGCATGTGTGTGAGAGTGTGTGTGTGTTAGTCTGTGTGTGTGAGAGTGTGTGTGTGTGTGAGAGAGTATGTGTGTGTGAGAGTCTGTGTGAGTGTATGTGTGAGAGTGTGTGTGTGTTTGTGTGTAAGAGAGTATGTGTGTTTGTGTGTGAGAGTGTGTGTGTGACTGTATGTGTGAGAATGTGTGTGTGAGTGTGTGTGTTTGTGTGTGAGAGTGTGTGTGTGAGTGTATGTGTGAGAGTGTGTGTGTTTGTGTGTGAGTGTGTGTGTTTCTGTGTGAGAGAGTGTGTGTGTTTGTGTGTGAGTGTGTGTGTTTCTGTGTGAGAGAGTGTGTGTGAGTGTGAGTGTTTGTGTGTGTGTGCTGGAGGTTGAGTACGGGGTGAGGAGAGGGAGATGCTGTCTGTCTCTCTGTGTTTGTCTCTCACTGCGGTGCTCTGATGACAGAGGTGACTCATCAGGGGGCTTGATGCTGCTCACATTTACAGAGAGAGAGAGAGAGATGAATTCAAAGCAGTCTTGCTTGACTGCTAGCGCTTATTGGCCCGTGGAAGCTCCAGGAAAGATGCTAATGGCACTTCTCCTGTGAATGAGACTGTGTGTGTGTGTGTGCATATGTGTATGTGTGTGTGTGTGTGCATGCATGCGTATGTGTGTATGCATATGTGTGTGTGTGCATGCATGTGTGTGTCATGATTGCTTCCCAACCCCTTCAATTTTAAACACTTTGCTCCTGTAAACACACTTCTGATCAGGGAGTAAAGCGCAGCAAAACTATAAATAAAAACTGGAAATCACTTGTTTCTCTGAAGACCTGTTTAAAGGGGCCGTCCCCCAAACTGGAGCGACCCTTTAACTGATGAACATAACACAAAATCACCTCTGAATCATTTATGCACTCAGGCCCCTTTAGGTCATGTTGGTTTGAAAAGACATGGGGCTGGTTCATTTTTAAACGATTCACTTTTCTCTCGCTATGCAGCTTCAATATTTCTGCATGCGTCATGACATCATAATGTAAGCATACTGCTCAAGCATCTGATTGGCCCTAATCATCTGTTTGCTTGTGACATCATATGTGCTCCCAGAGCAAAACCTTGAGCCGCGTCCGGCCTTCATCTTGACGGATATTTAGGCCGACAGTCAGGGAGAATGGATTTCTGAAACACTTCTCAATATAGCTTTGCAGACAAATGCCTTTAAGACTTGTCTCCCATGGCAACAGCGGTATTATCTGCTGTGTGTGTGTGTGTGTGTGTGTGTAGGTGTGTTTGTGTGAAGCGTACTGGCTTGGCTATTATTCTCGGGCAGTGTGAAGAGCAGGTCTTTAGAACTGCCATTCACAGTCACAGATTTTATTTCAGCAGCCGTTCAGCTGTACCTGTTGGCCTTTCCTGAGAAAATTTTGTGTGTGTTTGTGTATAGTGGCAGATTATGTCAAGCTCAGCACCCTGTGTATTCAGCGCATGAGGCGGTGCGTGTACATTAACCACCGTTTAAAATGCAGTTGTGTGTGTGTTCTGTGATGCATGATAGTGTTTTTCACACTTTGTAATGTTGTTTTGTCTTACTTCATGAGAATCGATAGCAACCAATAATTGGGCAGCAAGTCAACTCCAAATGATAAGATGGGTTTAATTTAGATGGATATAAATAATCATAATCACACAGGAACAGTCCTACAGTCCTCTAAAGACAAACAGCTCCAGGACAGAGAGTGTGTGTGTGTGGTGTGTGTGTGTGTGTGTGTGGTGTGTGTGTGAAGGGGAGAGAGATAGAGAGAGAGAAGGTCATTAAATGGCATCAGCTAACACTAGCCTCTCATAGCTGCCTTATTTTTATCTGATAGAGATGATTGTGTTTGTGTGTGTCACTCCTTTTTCTTTCATACAGTTTGTAAAAATTCTAAGTACAAATTTTTGTGTCAGGAAGACACTGAGAGAGAAAAACTCTCAGGAGATGATGTGATTAAAAGTTGAATATAAACTTCATATAAATGTGGTGCTATTTAAAACTAGCCAAGAGGGCATGATGGGAAATCTAGTTTGTAAAATTCACATTGCATGCCAAAGATTCATAGCAAACAATGGCTTTAGTTCAAAAGCATTGAGCAACAATAAACCATCATATCATGCTGAAGATTTTACAAACGTAAATGCATGTCATAACATTCATTGTTCATCCTAGTTTTAAAGGATCAATCGCTACATTTAGCTGATACAAATAAAGCTTTCATGTAATTTATTGGTGTCAGATAGTCGTCTCCTATTTCTCCCATGTATGAACACACACACACACGTGAGTCTCTTTGTCTTTGCATGCATGCTTGCACATAGTCTTTGCATGCATGCTTTGCACATTGCATGCAAACTCACACACACACACACACACGTACACACATGTACACACCATGGCTTGGATAAATAAAGGAAGACAAAGCATTTTTGAGAGCTCAGTGCAGCATGGCAGTACAATCAATACAGCTCCCACAGTAGCTAAAAAGCTCTTAGTTGTCTCCTTCTGTATTGGAGAATCAGCAGTTGACATCAAAGAACGATGCTTGTTTATTCTCTCTCTCTCTCTCTCTCTCTCTCTCTTTCTCTCTCTGGCTCGCTCACTCTCACACGAAGATGGAAAAGTAAATAATTTTTCCTCAGAAGTCATTTAAACTCCGCAGGCTGTCTCTGTCTGTGCTAACACAGAGAACAGTCAGAGTTTGGCTCTCCCACAACACCAGTCTCTTCTCCGAAATATTTGAGTTGTTCTTCAATAAGCTATTGAATTTTCTTTAGTATTTGAATTGAAGTCACACAGATTCAATGATAGACGCAGGGCAACCGATTTATCACCGGCTTCTGAACTCTATTGCTTCTGAACCGCCCAAACGTGAACAAATAAAGACAACAGACACAACCAGTCTCAGCTTTAAGATCAATGGTTTGAAAAACGCAATATTCTTTTCTGTTGTGACATATTTCCTGTCACAACAGGAAACTGGAAATTGACACTCTGAAAGGCTCCTTTTGTTTAAATGGCCAATAACCTTTTAGGTCACAGTTAATCCGAAATGGCTATTGATAGTTGCTTGCAGATGGTACTGGGGGAAAGAGAGCATTTTATTGGACAAACATTAGGACACGCCCCCATGCACAACATCATCATCCTATTTTTTAACTACACGCAACCTTGTTGTCCCTACAGCCCTACAAGCACTGACCCAAACCGCAGAAATGATATTTTCCTCCCTGTTATACAGAAACAACAGAATCACAGACAGCCGTTAATCACGCAGACATCATTAATAGAGACTGATCTTCTTGTTAGCTATTGATTTGTGCTGTCTGGATAATGAAAAACAGCAGGCGTGTGCTGATCATGCTAATCTGGGCAATAAACCACAGGCCATAATCAGCCCCTTTAGATTACAGACCAGATCTACTGCAGTCAGTGTGTGGAGGTCATCACTGCATGAGCTGTGTGTGTGTGTTTGTGTGTGTGTTTGTGTGTGTTTGTGTGTGTGTTTGTGTGTGTGTTTGTGTGTGTGTGTGTGTGTGTTTGTCTGTGTGTGTGTGTGTGTGTTTGTCTGTGTGTGTGTGTGTGTTTGTCTGTGTGTGTGTGTGTGTGTTTGTTTGTGTGTGTGTGTGTGTGTGTGTGTGTGTGTGTGTTTGTGTGACTTTTGTGTTTTCACACTTTTGTGTGACCCATGTGATTTTTCTTACATGTTTCTATTGTAAAATGTAAAAACCTTATAACAGAAGACATTATATGTGCCTTAATATTTTAGAACATGATGCCTTTAATGTTAGTCAGTTGAGTTCAGGTGTCTGTATGTGTGTGTGTTTGTTGTGTGTGCGGCCGCACATCCGCTGTTCATGCAACACTTGAAAATGCGACATTTTCTTTTTTTAAATGACCCGATATTATAACACCCAGTCCGTTCAAAGGTATCATATTTGCATTGCATGAGCCACCGTCCCTGAGGACACCAACGGCTGCGTCCAAACCAGACAGAGACTGCTTCAAGTCCACCGGCCAATCGCATGCCCTGGTGGAAAGCATCACCATGACAACAATGGCTGCCCATCCCAGATGGGCTCCATGTTGCAGACACAAAAAGAAGGAGAGAAAAGAGGAAAGTAAAAAGAGGAGAGGGGGCTGACTTCTGTGTTTGTTTGTTTGTTTGTCTAATTAGAAAAATTGCATGAAAACATGGAAAGTGTTTGTGACAGAATGAGAGTCTTTGAGTGTTTGCAACCATTGTATGTGTGAGAAATATTTGGACCACATTTTGTTAAAATCTTTAGTTGATCTTTTCCAACTGAGTATCTTGACCTCTGATATTTAAGCCATATAGTGTAAGATGCTGTGCTGTATCAGAAATGCAGTCACGGCCAAACGCTGTTGTGAACAGGCCACGCAAAGAGACTGTTTTCACAATATACTGTCATATCTACATATAAACGCTATTTTTTGTGTTTTAACATTGGCTGAAATTTTGCATTGACCAATCAGCACTCAGAACTGGAGTATTCATTTTAATACACCCACAACATGTTGACTGGATCCTTTGCTGCATTAAGACACAATATAACTGTAAAACCAGAATCAGGGACAATGAGACCTTTACAAACATATTAAAAATGTGTAAATGAAAGCAGGAGATTTCAAGAAAGAAATGAACACACTGGACTATTCATCAGTCAATGGCTGATTTTGTTTGTTGGTTAATGGCTAATGGTGTGTGAACAGTGTGGCTTATACTGGTGTTTTTGTGCAGATAGAAAAAACTAGATGATGTAACAGGCTGAAACTCGTGAGACAGAATAATATACCACTAAACCTGTGGCAAAGAATGAGCCTCATTTACCTTAAACCACCTCAATCTCTCTCTCTCTCTCTCTCTCTCTCAAACTCAGTCAGTGATTGGCTGTCCATTACAGATGTTCAGTGGCTGGTTAGTGTTCTTGGACCAATATCAACACACTAATAGAAGGAGAGAGAGACACAATTAAGGTTGGACTGATGGTGTGAAAACGAGTAACCCTGCTGACACAGAGACTCAACTATGTGACAACCTGGTAAGGGTTGATTTTATTACCAGCCGGTTACCAGTTAAAATGCCAGTTGCCAGAAGGTATTTCTGTTCAACTGCAGTTGTAAATTGTGCCAAGCTTTGGTTATATACTGTATATAATTTAAAAGAATATAATATTTTAAAATTAAGAGGAAATAAATAAATGCGATTGGCTGGGCTTTTTAATCAGGCACTGAACAGACCACCCAAAGTCTTTCAGCCAACAGAATTGCTTGAGGTCCTAAATGGACTCATTTGGCCTGACAGACCCAACTTCTCAAAATGTCAGTTTCCGCCAGTCACAACAACTGCAAACATTTATAGGAGGCAATTAAAACAATCATAGACAATTAAAACAATGTGTTTTATGCTATGGCTCAATTTTGACAATTCATGTTTATTTATATTATTGTTAAGGATGTAAAAGCAACAAAATTAATATCAAATTGAACACCAATGCAACCTATTAAATGGGCTCTGCATGTGACCGTCACACAATGTCGCAAGCATCATTTATTATGGCGGGAGCGTTTTGGCTTTGTTGGATCTCACATTGGCATTTTAGACACGTGTTGGACAGATATGGCAACAATATTATTACACATATGAATCTCCCTCCCTCCATTGAGAAGAAAAACATCCCTCTCTCTCTCTCCATCGATGCTTATCCTTCTAAATGAGTTCAAGAAAGGAGAAAAACTGTCTCACACAAATATTCTCACTCTACTCTAAAACCCTTATTTGAAAAACAGAAGGCATTTATATCTCCACCCCCTGCTGTCGCGAGGGAGTTTGCTAATGTGTTAAGCATATTTCTGGCTATTAATTTTGATCACTGTAAGACCTCCATCAACGATTTTCCTTTAGCAGTCAGGTGTGTTTCATTGTAATCTCACACCTCATCAGTGAATGCAGAGCATTTCAGCCGCCATTACTTGTGATTGTACCCAAAAAAAACAAATACAATGAGCTGATGGTTGTTTTTGGCTTTGTGTCAGAAAATTGGGATGCCGGTGTGGGTTAATGTTTCATCCAAACACAAACATCACTCCTGGAGAGAATCAATACTGTGTGTGTGTGTGTTTGTGTGTTTACGAGTGTTTTATAGGTATGTGTGTTGGGATTCACGCGTGTCTCTGGGGTGTGTGTCTGTGTGCAGGATCATCACGCTTTGTTTGTTTAAAGTGTGTTTTTACATGTGTGTGTGTTTGTGTTTATGGTGCCGCTGTGCATGAATATAAATTGTGAGCGAGTGAGAAGAAATCTGAAGGAGGGGATGTGAGAAGCTGTCTGCTGCTGTTACCATAGCAACCCAGTCAGGCACGACAGACAGACAGCCAGAGAGAGAGAGAGACAGAAAGACAGACAGCCTGAGAGAGACAGACAGACAGCCACAGAGATAGAGAGACAGACAGACAGAGAGCAAGAGAGAGAGAGAAAGATGGAAGATTAAGGAAAAGAAAATGATTTTTCCTGCACAATATCTGTCTAACTTACACTATTATGAATTTTATTAATGGTGAGAAATGTTTAATCTGATCGTAAGAGACTAGTGTTAGATAAACTCACTTTTTCTGTGGGTTTAGACTTTTCAGTACAGAACTCATTTGTGTATGAAATCAAACCGACCAGGCAGCGATTTTTGGAGCATTTAGAGAAAACTGGTTTCACACCAGTTTAACACCAGTGCTCCCCAAACTATCAAAACATCACATCAAATAATCTAAAACAAATTTATTTAAAGTGAGCTTTACCACAGATAACCAGGTCAAGTTGGGAATTAAATACTAGCTTTCACTTACCTAGCATTGCACAATATATACCGTTTGTTGACTATTCAGTTATAGTTTGCGTACAAATGACTTTCTGATCAAATAATGAAAAAACAGCTGTAGTTACCGGTTCATTCATGAAACTGGAAAACACAACAAGCCCATGGCATTGTGGGATACAGTAACTGTTTTGTCTACAATAGGGAACGTTTTAGCTTTGGAACACCCTGTGTTACCAAACACCAAAGTCTTTGAGCGCATGGATTCATTTGTCCAGTTTAACAGGGTCAGTGGTTCTGCGTGGCTCCCACTGCGGCGGTCGCAGGCATGCGGCGTGAACACACGGCGACCGCATCAGATTTAATGACAGATCCGCGCGATTGACTCTCGCAGCTGCTGTTGATTTCACAGAGGAGTGTTGATGCTGTCAAAAAACACACACATGCACACACTGCAGGTAGAGTGTGTTTAGAGAATAATGAAGGGTTACACACACACACACACACACACACACTGTGTAAATGTAAAAAACACGTTAATGCGAATGCAAGCAAATGTAAGAAAGCTTCTCACAGACATGTCAAGTTGCTTCAGGAAAAAGCTCCTTAAACAGAATCAAATCACAGTAACGCTGAATGTCTGTCTGTTAGCGTGCGGATGACAGACAGCTCTCACCTTTCTGTCAGTCTCTGAACAAACACACAGAGCACAGAACCGGCTGTTTATATACCTCAACTCATTTCATCCTTATCAGCCAACCTGGAATTATTATGAAACCCTTTTAATAATCATTAACCTAATAAAATGCTTTGACGCCACTTTGTTGAATATTATTTGAGGTAAATCAAGTGTCATTGAATTCATTATGTATTTTACAATTAATTATAAATGGGTATTTAATTGCATTTACATTTACTTGTTTTATCAGTCTGTGTGTTTCCTGAGAATCACACTGTGGGAAAATACAAAATTAAATCTACAAATATTTTGCAAATGTAAATGTAACAAAGACACATTTAACTTACAGATTATGCATGATAATGTATTTAATGGTCTCTTCGTTTTAATATTACGAATACAGAATGACTTTTGTAAGCTTAATGCAAACGTTTCTGAAAGGTTTGAATGATGTTTACTCATAAAAAATGATGCTGTATGGTGTTGGATCGGTGGGTCGGTCCATGGCATTGCTGTCTGGTTACTATGATGTTACTGGTGCTTTGGGTCCGTTTCTATGGCGTTGCTATTGTGTCCTGGGTGGTTGCTAGGGTGTTTGCTAGGTGGTTTTTCACATTTCTATGCTATTCTGCTTTATGGATATTACATGAGGTGTTGCCATGAGGTTGCGAAGGTGTTTGGAGTAATTGCAAGTGTAATACTGTCAGTGGTTGCTGGGGTGTTCTTGGTGGTTGCTAGGGAGCCGCTGGCTGTTGCTCACAATCAAACTATTAAAACGAATAGCTCTCCTCGATAAATCCATTGAGTTATTCTTGTGTGCAACACAAATGAGGGATGAACAAATGAACGCATCTAATGAGAAACTGTAACAGTGACGCTAATTAAATATATCCTGCAATTAATAATCAATTTAATAACTGTTACCAAAACACTTTCTAACACATAAGCAATGAAGGAGACATAAGACTGCAGCAAATATAAACGTATCAGATCTAAAACAGTGACACTGTTGTATTTCTGCTTCATTTACAATGAAACGGTTGTGATATTTTATTTGTGTTTAGGGTAGTTACAGCATTTGGGTGGAGTCTAGGTAAACTGCTGTGTGTGTGTGTGATATGTGATGTGACGGCGTGAACCTCCCTTCACACACACACACACACACACGCACACACACACACACACACACACACACACACTTACACACACTGACTCACACACACACATATACTTTGGCAACCAGTCAGGCAAGTAACTGGGAGACTGTCCAACAGCTTCTACCAGTGTGAAGAGGCAAAATCATTTCCTCTCGGTCTCTACCACTTGACTTGTTATAGCCTGAGGCTCCACACACACACACACACACACACACACACACACAGACAGAGTATCATGTGCACTCCCCCACAAAACCCAAGCACACACACACACAAAACAAACACCCACACTGGAAAACGCACACAATTTATCAGCCACCCACACCATCCTTCTGCAGTCTCCATTCAACTCTGATGCCTCTCTCTCTCTTTCTCTCTCTCTTTTCTCTATCTTCTCTTCTCCTCCGTCACTCCTTCCTTGTACAACACCTTGTCAACAGTCTTCCTCTTCTGTGATGTCTCACTCTCTCACGCTCACATCTGCACTGAATGAGCTCATCTTCAGCTCTCCGCTGATACGGCCTGTTCATTTCTCTGCCCATGAGTGGAGAGATTGTTTGTAATATTGCTGTTAACAAGTGGCTTCTGTTTTTCTCTCTTTATCTCCGTCTCCGTCTGTTTGTCTTTCTTAAGTCTGCATTTTATTTTCTCATGCTCTGTAGCTGTAAATCATGCTAAACCTGTGGACAGCGTGAACTCAGGTGAACTCAGAATATAAAAGTTCATAAAAGTGCAGTTTAATATTAACAGTTTAGGGTAAAATGTGTTTAAGTCTGAAATAGCATAATTAGACAAACAAGTGTTGTTTTCCAACAAGCTAATTGAACCCGAGAGAGAGAGAGAGAGAGAGAGAGAGAGAGAGAGACAGGGAGCAGCTGTATATGGGGCCAGTATCAGGTTTAGATTGACCCCTCAACAGTCTCAACACACACACACACACACACATATGGTCTTTCTATATCAAAACATTCTTTAAGTAAACTGTGCAACACACAAAAACACACACACTTCTCCTGACACGTCCTTCTTGCCCTCTCTCGCACTCTCTCTCTCTC
>JBAJNP010008499.1:0-10946 GCA_036877545.1 Yasuhikotakia modesta
GCAATGCGAAGTCCCGGATGCGTGCGTGTGCGGATAATGGATAGTTAAAAGGTCCGTTGAGGATGACGAAGTCCGCTAGGCAGTCCGGTTGGCGGATTGTTAGCGAAGATCGCAGAGGGTCGTTGAATGCAATCGCCGGAAAGTTGTACCAAAGAGTTGCAACACGGAAAAGGTTGCAGACTCTGAGTCCGTAGAATCCTCAGTGAGTGCGGTTGCCATCTCCCGGCGAGATGACATACTGCTTGACATTCTGCTGGGCTACTCTTGGGCAGAGTGCGATGACCTCCTTGGACTTCTCTTTTGGGCACGGTGTTTGGCCCCTCTGTGAGCCGCTCTCTGGGCAAAGAAGATCTGGATAACAGCCGTTCTTAACCTGTGGGGCACCCCACCCCTGGCCTTTGGTTATCCAGTCATAAGGTGTGCGGGTTGAGAAGGAATGACTCCTTTGTTTCAACCCGACACCTTTTATTTGCATAATGACTGTGGCTTGCAAAGTTTAAGTCTTTAATGTGCAGGTTATTGTTCAAAGATGTAGATGCCAGCTAGGATGTTGTGGCATACACCAATGAACAGGAAAGTTGAAGACCATCATTTTAAGACTAAACATAACGGGTTAAGCAAACATACACCATAATACATTTTATGATTGCATGATTTAAGCAGAGAAAGAAACATGAACATGAAAAGTACATGGAAAGGTACATGAAAAGTATACAAGGATGCAGCATAAAATTTTACATATATACATTTAGGACAGCTTATTCATTGATATGACTTAGAGATGAGGGGTCTTCACTGAGGGTTTTGTCAAACATCTTGCTTTCCTGCAAATGTTCCCTGCCCAAAGATCTCAGGTTTCCCTAATGGAATTCTTTTGAAGCTGGGGAGTATGTCTAAACGATCCCTATTTACGCTTCCCCCATCTTCCCCCAAGTCATATCTAAAGCTGTTGCAAACCAGATGGCTCCTGACCCCGATGTGGCCTCAGGACCACACGCTGCACAGATGATTAGGTTAATAGCTCGTTTAGAGAACCTTTTCATGATATGCTATTTTTTTGAGATAGGAATTTTGGGTTTTCATGAGCTGTATGCCAAAATCATCAATATTATTAAAACAATAAAAAGGCTTGAACTACTTTAGTTGTGTGTAATGAATTTAAAATATATGAAAGTCTAATGTTCATCAGTACATTACAGAAAATAATGAACTTTATCACAATATGCTAATTTTCTGAGAAGGACCTGTATAAATGCCAGAACAGTCACACAACAAACTGTAATGCCAGGCCAGCAGAGGGAGCCCTAACACCGTAACAGTGTGCTTTTGCCCCCTCTGCTTCCTCTGATGCAAACTTCCTGTTTGGTGGCTATAAAGCATAGGCCAACAACACAGGAAGTTGCAATGTATTGTATTGCCTTCCATGTGTTTTTCCGGTGTTCTCCTGTGTTCTGCTGTATTCCCCTGTGTTTATTGTATTTGGCTTCTTGGTTTTGACATTGAACTGTTTATGATTTGGGATTATTGCTGCCTGCCCTGACCCCCTGCTCCTATTAGTTGGATAATGTGTTTTGAATTGTCCTTCACTGTTCCTGTTGTGCCTGTGTTTTTATGCCCCACGTGACAGAATACATCGTCACCCCAGGATCCAGCGGGTTTCCCGAGGACCTGTTCGAGGAACTCTTACGTCTCAAGCAGGAAGGTAGGACAATGTATGCAAAGATTCTGTTTCCTGGCCTCTTGTTTACCTTTTCATGATGAAAAATTTTGTATGGGACTTACTGGACATCTAAAGACTAGCATTCACTGTGAATGCCCACGGATATCTTTAGCTGATGTAATGGACTATGCGCTGCTCCTGTGTGGTTCAGCTTTTACTGTGGGTTATGCAGAGGAGCGGAACACTGCACTCACACTCAAAATGGCCGCCAAGCCTGAACCACAGCCCAAGATGGCCGCCGTCACAAAGCTTGTAACTGACAAGATGGCCGCCACCACGGAGTTTACATCTGACAAAATGGCCGCCGCCACGGAGTCTGCACATGACAAGATGGCTGTCAAGCCTGAGTCAGCACCTGTCATGGCTGCCCATCCTGAGTCAGCACCTGTTATGGCCGCCCATCCTGAGTCAGCACCCGTCATGGGTGCTGGTGTTCCTCCAGAGTCAAGTACAGCTGTCGTTCCCCAGAGTCAAGTACAGCTGTCTCTCCTCCAGAGTCAGGTCCAGCTATCCTTCCAGGATCAAGCCCAGCTACCGCTGGCGTTCCAGAGTCCAGCCCAGCTACCGCTGTCCTCCCTGAGTGCAGCCAAGTTACAACTTCCGTCCCAGAGCCAAGTCACGTCTCAGCTGACGCTGTTCCCCCTGAGTTGAGTCACATCTAAGCTGTCGTCCCTGAGTCCAGCCAAGTAACGGCTTCCGTCCCAGAGCCAAGTCACGTCTCAGCTGTCGCTGTTCCCCATAAGTTGAGTCACGTCACAGCCGCTGCTGTTCCTCAGCCCTGCCAAGTCACAGCTGCTGCTGTTCCTCAGTCCTGCCAAGTCACAGCTGCAGTTCTTTCAATCAAGCCAAGTCACAGCTCCAGTTCCTCAGTCAAGCCAAGTCACAGCTGCTGCAACAGACATTCTAATTTTCATCTGGGTCATCTGGGCCATGTACACAACTTCTCAGTCCTCACAGGAGGCGGCTCACGCTGCAGATCCTCTAAGGACAGCATCCCCTGAGGATGTGGCCAAGACCACAGACCCTCACGTGGTGGGGATGGCTGCTCCTGCTCTCTGCACAGTGGTAGCGCCTAGTGACTCACATGCCCCAGGTGCTCTCTGTCTTTGTGTCTCTGCTCCATATTCCAGATCTGCCCTGGTGGGCATCCCGGTCTCCTGATCTGCCCTGGTGGGCGTTCCAGTCTCCTGAAGCACCCTGAAGGGCTCTCAAGTCTCCTATTCTGACCTGGAGGGCTCTCAAGTCTCTCAAGTTTCCTGCTCCGCCCTGGTGGTCTCTACAGTCTCTATCAGGTTGCTTTGCAAGAGGTGATCATTTTTGAATGTTACTTCCCAATAAACATGGAACATTCTCTAAAAATTCTAGCAATAATGTATTTTAATATATTAGGTCAGGTTTCCCAATCTTTCCCTTGGTAGAGTACTTCTATTTCCCTCTATTTATCACATGTAAAACACTCATCACTGATAGAGGCTAGACTTAAGAATAACAGTTAAAAGAAGCTATAGCCATGTTTGTTGATTTATTCTGATTGATTTACAGTTGATTGATGAACTCAAAATAGAAAAGAAGAAAGATCAGTAGACACATAAAACACACTAACCATCTAACATGATGATATTCAAACTTTATTATCTACAGAGGATAACAATTAAAAGCAGCAGTATTTGATTAATTTAATATGATATACAACATCAATACAACAATAAGGTACATTTAATAATTTACACACAACATTGTAAAAAGTTTTGGGACAAAGATTCAAGGCTAAGCAGAGTGTAACACTTGGACAACAGAGGGAGCCAAGCCCTGTGACTGTCTGTCTGCTCACTCTGCTTCCTCTGTGGTAACTTCCTGTTTGCTGGCTATTAAACAGCATGCCAGCAAACAGGAAGTTGCGATGTATGGTATTGCCCTTGTTCCCTGTATTCCCTGGTTTTCTGTGTCTCTGTGTTTCCTGGCTACTTTTGGTTTTTGGATTACTGTTTCTGGTATTTGATGTTTTGCTGCCTGCCCCGACCCCTGCTTTGTCTTTTGGATTGAGTATTGGATTTGCCTCTGTTGTCACCCGTCTGCCTGTATTTCGAACCCTGCCTGTTTTTGGAATATGCCTCGGTTAAATAAAAGCAAGAAAACCCTGCATTTGGGTCCGCCTCCTGTCTCTCTGCGCACCCACGTTGTGACACAGAGACAAACCACTTGCAGCAAAGCAAACAGTTCCCTCAGACCAGATATTCTCATTGGATCTCCAGAGCTCCATCAGTGACCACTTTTGCCATGGCCCCACCCAAGTTCCTCTGTTAGGCCAGGCAACTAGCTCAGAACTCGGACCTAGAATTATGGAGGCTACTGTGGTCTTGTGAATTAGTGCAGCAGAATTATTTTGTAGGCAAACCAATGGCATTATGAAATGTCATGAAATTAAATAGTTGGTGAATTCACATAAAATTGTATTCATATACAAACATGTTTTCAAGAGAAAGAACAGACATCTAGGAGGCCCTCCCCTAACCAAACCACATTCCTTAACCATTACTGGGGCAAAAGCAGATTGTATGAATGAATGCAAGTGTCACGACCCGCACGTGACAGTGTCTTGTTCTGTAGTGTATCCGTCCTGTAGGTGTCATTGTTGTGTGTTCTGGTTATGTTCTGTTCTTTTCGTTATTGTTTAAGTAGTATCAGCTGTATCACCAAGTATCTGATTATCGGCTGTGCGCAGCCTGATTGTTTTGTGTTCTTAAGCAGCGCTGATCCTCGGATCAGTGCTGCGACATTTTTTGATGTTGTGGTGTTTTTTCGTGTTTTGATGTTTTTCGAGTCCTGCCTAGTCTTGTCCAGCCGTGTTCTGTGGTCTCCCTTTCTGAGTTTAGTTGCCCTTTTTCCGGGAAATAGGTTCCCGTGGTTTCGTTTTTTGTTTTGTTAAGTTTTATTTTCTACTGGGCTTTCCTTTTTGTATTCTAGTTCCGTTTGTTTTTGTAAGTTTTTAGTTTTAATAAATACGCATTCCTGCCAGCTCCTCCTCCTGTGTTGCGTTCCACCCTCCTATCTCCAGTGGCGTGGCGTCAGTGCGTTCACTAGCCACAAGTTCGAGACCCGCCCCTGACAGCAAGTTCATTTAAATTAGCTATTACCTTGCTAAAATGTAAAAATGTGAATTACCACAAAACTGTTATAAAAATATAAATAGTCTTAAATTTTTCTTAATCCCAGTTGTGGCCTACTGGTTAGTGAGTCAGGCTTGTAATTGGTAGGTTGCTGGTTTGATTCCAGTGCTGGTCTGTGCAAGTGCCTTTGAGCATAGCATTGCCTGGAATTTAACCCAGAATCTTTTTGCGTTGCTAACACAATGCTCTACTACTTGAGCTTTAGGAATGCCATTGGTTACCATAAAGATTAGTGCTGTTTTTATTATTACATTTTTAAATGTACACATCATATTATGTGCACATGGCAAATTGATGTAGTTGTGTTCCTGATCAAATCAAATTCTGCACTACTCACCTGTGACTCACCACAGCACTCACCAAGTTTTGGAAATGCCCCGTCACAGCTTGTTAAGAACTGACTTTTAAGATCCCACAGTGATTTTTGGTCGAGCAAAGGGGGATGCACAGAGGTTAGCACTGTTGTCTTTGCTTTGATGTTTGTTTTTATTAATAGGATTAGATTTCCTGGCATCGATTTGCAGGCTTTGGCCCAACAAATCTACCTGAGCTGTCTACCAGACAGCAATACATTCTGCATCCATGAAACTGGATAAGTAGAATCCCTCACTATACGAAGTTGCCAAAGTATATCAAAATCTTATTTTATTGTAGAAAACAAGTTACATAGGTTTGAAATGACATGAAGGTGGGTAAATTATGGAAAAAAAAATTTATGGAAAAGATATTTTGGGGTAGATTATCACTTTAACTATTTATGACATGCACTCAACAAGGTGCTGAAAACATTCCTTGAAGGTTGTGATCCATAGAAATAGCTATTTGAAAACCACATACACATTGTCATCTTCAAGAAAGCAGCTTTGTGGCATGGTGTATTATCCTCCTCAAAGTTGAACTGGAAGAAGCTGTTTTTTGTTTTTATAGAAATATGCATTTTCTGGCATGTTTTGTTTAATAATATTTTGACATATATTTTCTCACAAAGCGTTTTTAGCATTTAAGTCTTAATTTAATTATGGAAGCAATTGCAGTATTATTGTAATACAGAGAAACACTGACACATCTGGTCTGTGATGCATTAAGCTTCTTAAACAATTCTTTGAAAGCAGTAGTGTTGTTTAAAATAGAATTTAATGCATTTAATAACCATCTTATTTTCCCAAAGACCTGGTGTGCTAGCAGCTGAAACTGTTGTGTCAAATTGTGGAAGCATCCTGAGTGTAAAGCAAAATATGGAAATTTTTGTGGGGCCTAGGGACAATTTATCTCCTCTTTGATTTTTTCTTACTGTCAAATGTTTTATTTCACAAGGAGCAATTACATTTGTTGATTTACTGTTGGCATATTAAAGAGGAAAAAATAATTGAAGAATGTATCTACAGGACATTCTTGAACAGTGATGAATTGAATCCATAACACTGGCTGCAAATTTCACAGCCCCACAATAGGAGGTTTGTGACATTAGAAGACTTCAGATTGCCTGCCTTTTGCATTAAAATTACATATTTGAGTTCCTGCAGAAGAGCCTGCTTCCATTCTAAAGAAGTCATCTCTTTTCAACACAGTTAGAAAAATGCCTTATGGGTAAGTTCAGCACACTCTCTTTCAGTCTCTTTCTTTGTTTCAGATACCATCATCTGAACTGTCACACATTACAGTTACAGTAACAGTAAAGCCATACATTCTGTGTTTCAACATGTAGGGAATCGAAATTCAGTGGGTCATAGAGCAGATGAGACATTATCATATATATTACTACAAACTTTAGCAGTAAAAAAGGAAGAAAGGAAAGAAGGAAGACACAGAGGGTCAGACACACACACAGACCTGTTGTATTGATTGTGGTTATTAAGTCAACAGTCTTTGAGAAAACAGTAATTACTTGTAATTACTGATGTGACTGTTTTTTCACTTTTAAAGGAAAACGTTTAAATTAAAATTAAAAAGATTGACTGGAGGTTAGAAATGTGTTGGCACCTCCTCCTGATCTGAGGCTTGTTGGTTGTAATGACAGTGATTAACCCTTTATAAGTTGTATAATGTGTATCTGATCTCAGAAAGGGTTTGATAGGAATATAGTGCTACTTTGTCCACCTGAACTCCGAGCTTCATTGGCTCAAGTGACTAAAGCAATACTTAATCAAATAAGCCTCTGCTGACAGTCTCACCACACTCCACTGAAAGCTTTGATTACTAGGATACATTCCTCATCTACCGTAAGAGTATCATCATTGCCATCATTACGGTCATCTGTATAGCGGATTGTGGTCATCTGTACAGCTGATTAACTCCAGGTGATTTCTGAAGCATGAAAGCATAAAACAACATTTCCACAAAGTATGTTAGCTAGATATATAGGTAGATTATAAAGGCAGGTAGGCATATAGGTAGGTAGGTATATGAATTTTAAATAAACCTTCTACATTTTTCTTCATTCTACCTCTGCACTACTGCTTACTGGAATACTGTAATAGAGCTTGCAGGCTCCAAACGCCAGGGGTTGGGGAAATTATTAAACATTACATAAACATGTTGTTAATGTTTACATGTCCTAAGGAAAATAAATGATCCAATAATTAAATTAAATTTATTTTGTAATGGTAATAAACTGCAACGGCCTAAACTGCAAGTCAAGATGTTAATTTATTAAATAACCCCAGGACTGTTATGTACCATGTAGTCACATTTTATATGAACAAAAACATTATTCTTAGCAGTCATTAAAAAACAAAACTTGTTAATGACTTAAAATTCCTATTTCTAATTTGGAATCCATAAATATTGAATTCAATTTGGAGTATTTGAGTTGGTAGAGTTGAGCTACTAGTTGGTCAAAGATAACTCTGTGTTGTTTAAACTAAGGTGCAGTCGTGCCGAACAGCCTTGTGTCATAGTACCTAAGTACTTTAAATCGTTCCTTGGAACTTGGAGCAGAAGTGAAAAGCTCCTAAAAACAGTTCCTAAATTACCATGAGGACCCACAGGTCAGACATCATCAATAACATTAGCTTAAGAGTAGAGCTATAACAGGGCAAGAATTATATGCACAAAAATTACAAATATTTAAATAATAAGCAAAGGTTTTATTTTTATATATTAAGGTTAGTAATTGTAACACAATAGTACTGCATTTCTGTAATTTCTAGGCCACACCAATTGTGCTTTGTGATTTGAATAATGTATTAAAAATATAGTGTCTGGACACAAATGATTTATGTCCAATCTTTGACATGTTTCATACAAACCAAGAGGCTTAAAACCATGCTTCGTCTATATAACCATTATCATGCTCCAACATCCAATATGATGGGCAGCAACAGATAAAGAGTTTCTGTTAAACAAAAAGGCTTTGTAATCTATTTGGTCCTCAGGGCCACAACCTTTTAACTGGCTCAGCTTAGCCTTTTGATCTAAATTTTGTGCTGATATGCCATCCATTTAATCCTATCAGCTCCAAGTCCCCAGAGATACAGAAATGCTTGTGCACCGATGCCAGGGCAATCCTGTGCTGACCAGGGCCTACATCTTCTCAAATGTTTCTTCTTCATCTCAGGAAGCAAATGGGCACTCTGGGGTGGAAAATATATTGTTCACTAGAAAGGCAATTGTGCTTCTGTTGAGGCAAATTGCACATCTGTGTTTTCGCTCTTCTCATTTGTGTGACATTTTGTGGCCGTTATTTACATGCTGTTGGGTAAGCCATTATCCTCCTCCCGACACTTTCACAGCAAATGTAAAGGATAATGTGCAAGGGTAGTAACAGCAGGTGGATACAAAACAAAATTACAGACAGCAGATAAGAAACAAAATGGTTTCTCTGGTTTCCTTTCTGGGCACTCTAAAGACAGAGAGGCTCAGACAGTAGGGGGTCTGCTCACTGGTGGTTTTATTACTTCACCAAAATAGTTTGATCAATGCCTTTTGTCTGTAATAGAATTTTACATAGTTTTTATAATATGGAAAAGATTACATTGGGGGAGAATTATGAATATTATGAACCAAATGGCATTGCAAAAATGATGACCAATCAGGTTTCCAGTCAGAGGCCCTACTAAATTAGAATTTTTGCATTTTACTAAATAATATTGACTCGTAATGGTAATCAATAAGTAGTAACTTAAATCAAAAACATTTTGAAGGGGAAATGTGCTTTACTTGTCCCAATTAATTATTAAATAAATATAAAAGCACCATTCAGTTAGATAGGAATTATCGAAAATATGCCATATTTGCATTCAATATTTATAGAAGTAGTATTTCTAAAGTACACATATGTGTACTATATGTATATTATGTTGTTTGCGTTTTGATCTCTGTTGTGCAGTGTGTCCATATATCTTTATGTGTCTACATCACTCCATGTTTATATGTTTAGAGTAGAACATTTACCAAGTCAAATTCCCAGTGTATGTAAGTCTACATGGCCAATAAACCTGATTCTGATTCTTAATATCCTTTTAATACATTGCAGTATCAATAAGTTCACAAATTCCATCTTTTGTACCATTTCTGATTGTAGTTATACAAGTAAGGATACTTTAGGCTACTGTAGGCTACTTTAATAATTATGAAATGTGAGAAAACATGCCAAAAAATTGCATAACGTTTTTGAGAACATTTGGCAACCCTAATCTTAAGTATTTTATCCATTGAATTGTATTTTACATTTTGTTACCTAAATATTTCTTTCTGTTGAACAGTACCTAACATGATGAGGTAACCCATTTCCTGAAAGCTTCACCTGTCTTATAAACGTTTTCGATTATTTTATCATATTATATATATCATAAGATATATTATATCTTAAATCTTGGGTTATTTAAGTACATTTCATTTTATTTTGCAGTTATAAGCCAGTTATGTTTAATACTGTTCTATATTTCAGTTTGCATAACTGACTGGCCTGGTCACCTTAGCCACACTGACCTGACACTTGGTGAGTATTACCTCATACAGATAAATAGAAATAGTTATTTTTCTTTACAAAAATAGTTACACTAACACTTTATATTAGCAGTTTTATATTATATTTATATTGTTTTACAGTATTTTTGTTTAGGATATCACTCTAGATGTTACTCTCATTTAGAGCATTTCATGTTATAAAACATTTCATACCATATTTTGTTTTGTTTTAACAAAATAAATATAAATAAGTAAACAGAATTTTGCCCATATGCCACCTATGGGGCCATGGTAAGTAAACACCGTGCAGCTCTGGCAATCCCTAGCTGTCATATCCTGGTTAATTACCAATGCTTAAGGTGGGCCACACCTTAGATAAACCCATAATGCTCCTTACTTTTACAAACATTCTACCTCCAGCAAGCACAAGCTTGTTTAGCTCAAGTGTTTGTGTGCTTTTGTTCTGGATTGGGCTGTGCTGTGGCTAGTTTGCTGTTGAGCCCAAGCAAACAAAATCTTAAAGTGTTGATCTTTCTGTGATAGCCGGTGTTGAGATTACATGAAGAGACAAAGCCCTCTTCAGCATGTTTTCAGGAACCCAACCACACAAATACATACATACTGTATATATAATGAATGATTACAGTAGGCATAGCCAAGTATGAGAGAACCTCATACTTGAACCTCATACCTCATCAAGTATGAGAACCTGTCTTCCTGTATATCACCATTTCTCTCTGTGAACAGGTGTGCTGTAGTTGTTTTAAAGGATATTGAGTTAAGTCTCACATTGTTCTTATCAAGTCCTTATCACTCCCCCTTATGTCCCAAAAAGTGCATGTCTTGAGGTGTTGAGCAAATCACATGCTAATGTTTTGACTGAGTGGCAAATTCCAGACAGAATTTTTACATCACACTGTACAAGACAATCTGTAAGGTTCAGGTAACAGGTAATGTTCAGTGAAACGATGGGTACTACACTTGACTACAGGTCCTTCTCAAAAAATTAGCATATTGTGATAAAGTTCTAGAGTTAGAGTTAATTAGTTTAGAGTTAATTAGTTGATTCAGATGATTAGGTTAATAGCTCGTTTAGAGAACCTTTTCATGATATGCTAATTTTTTGAGATAGGAATTTTGGGTTTTCATGA